>JXXA01020672.1:0-12538 GCA_000956255.1 Anopheles punctulatus
TGCTAATTTCACAAATTCTAATTTTATAGCCAACTTATGTAGTTCATCATAGATAATATTGCAAGTTTTAGTTTTAGTTCTAAAACTCTGAAAAAGACAAAAAATACACGTTCAAAGACAAACATGAAATCAGGTTTAATAAAAAGTAAATAAATCTAAAATAATAAAGGACTAAATAGTTAAAAAAATTGAAACAAACATATAATATTATTTATACATAGTTTTGCATTAAAATTACAAAACTATAATAGATATGAAACTAATACAATTCCAAATTTTTAATGACATGGATATTAGTATACGCCAGTGTGAAATGAGAGCACAGACTCAAATGTAAGATCACACCAAAACGTACCCAAACCCCAGACAGGCAACAAAGCGCTGCAAATTGGCAACATGCAGCAGTTCCACCGAAGCCACACCATCAACGCAGTCAACCCATTTGTCCATTGCTCAAAACCAGTAGCAGCACAGCGATCGCGTCCCCAGACGCAGTCGTGTTCATGTTTAATGACGCCTTTTTCGGGCTTTTCGTCTTTAAAAAAAATAAAAGTCCCATTAGACGCCCAAGAAGCTTCGGGGAGAAACAGTAGAGGACGAGTTGTGTCGTCGTTAGCGGACGCTTCTTTATGATATTTGGTTGTCATGTTTTAAGGCTCGGCCCATTAACGTCCCAGCATCGCCATCGGCTTCCGCTGCTGTCATTTAGCGTTGATCACGCGTCCAGCAAAGAGGCAAACGATGGTTATCAGATGTGATTAACGACTTCCTTAGCGGGTGGTTTTTTTTTGGATCCTTGCCTGGGAGAGCACAGAAGGAACGTTGCGATAGTGATTAGGGAGCCCTAGTCGTGCTGCGCAGGTGGAATGCGTCAAAGTCAAACAAGGCGCAGACGGGTTGCGTTAATTGTACGGAGCAGGTGACGGGCACGTGTCATTTTCTTATTTTAATTAGTCGCCACCAGCCACTGCTCAGGGATCGTATACCATTCGATGGACATTGTTGCAAATCGGGGGACAAATTACTGGGCAGCAGTTTCTGGGTGCACATGGGTTTTCCTCCAATTGTTTTTCACCGGCACGCGAACATTGATCTCTTGGCTCAGTTGCTAACGGCGAGAAGTAATTTACATACTGCCGCCGCTTGGAATGGTGATCTAATCGTGCGTTTATCGACGGCGCAAAATAAACAGCCGTTGTCGTTAAAGGCGGCACAGTGGGGAAGGGAAGGGAGAGGAGGTTTGCAAATCGAGTGAATAATTGTTACTACCACCGAGGTGTCCACCGTAAACCGGGAACGAACGGGTGGCAACCCACAAGGCATGTGCATTTTCAGCCGGTTGTTTTCCCTTGCCTAGGCAGCCGCTGAAACAGACAGCACAAACACCACTCACACTCACACACACACATTCCAGCCGATAATTGATAGAGTAGCACATTCTGCAAAGTAATTACATAACACATGTACTCCGGGCCGGCATTCGGCACTGATCGGTTTTGGATTCCACCCGGCCCCGGATCGCTTTCGCGCGCATACATGTGTGTATGTGCAGCGCTTGGCGACAAAACTGGTCGTCGTCGTCGACGGGCTGACTGCGTCATGAAATGTCGATCGCAGGCGGGGTGTCTTTTTCAACCAGGCAAATTAGTCTCGATGAGAAAAAGATTAATTGATCGTAATTACTCAACTTGGGCATGCGGTTAATACGAATAAATCGGCAGCTATTATCTCCCACCGGCCGGCAGGATGGTGGTGAGGCGGAAAGCAGGTGTAGCCTGTATGTGCGATCGTTTAACTGGCTGCTAAAATCAATCGTTTAGTAATTGGATAATTGTAGCGTAGGGGAAGAAAAGTGCGACAAAAAAAAACGAGCGCTTCGCAATCATGCGTTACGGCGTTCGATTTTAATTACCGATTGAAAGTGTATCGTTTTCGGTTTGGGAATGAGTTTCGGTGAGTTGATGTTGATCGATAGTTTGCATGTCGTGTTTAGAAAAGCCTAGTATAACTGAAAATCATCAACAAGTTTTCCGAAAGGCTGTTTTATGCTCTGGTCACTTCATTAGTCACACGTTCTATTTTACAGAAAATTTTTTCATAAGTTCCATCCGTCGATAAACTCTTTTAACTTAGAAAATTTATTACGAAGGTTGCTTACTTTATAAAAATAAAAATACATATTTATCAGCATTTAGTACATTGAAATAAAATGGAATACCTGTCTTATAGGAGATGAAAATATTAGAAAAGGTCCTCTACATTCAAAGCAAAAAAGTACAAATTAAAGATATATAGTCAATTTCGCAATGAATGATCGAGCTCGTTCGAGCAAAGATCGATGAGAACAAAAACTTGAAACAAAAATTGCAAAGTCTTCGATGATGCAACCGTTTGTCGAGCGTGTAATAAACCATCTTCATTCTGATAATAAGCGTCTCAGCGTGTGCTGAGTGCACCATCAGTAGGTAACAAATAAAAAAGCAAACAAATATCGATCTCACGTTATCGAAATGCAATAAAAAAGACCCCAAAAAATCAAAAAACAAAACACCCCAAAATTCAAACCAAAGAGCGAGGGAGGTAAAATGGCGAAACACCACCGGTAGACAAATATCCTTTCGCGACCGTCAAACTTCCGTCGATGCAAATTCAATCATCAAATAAATAAAATAAGCACCGCCACCCGTTGCTTGCCCTCAGAGTGCACGCGTTCCTAGCCAGTAAACCATGTCACGTCACGGTGACGGTCTGGAGCGGGCCAATGATGGGGATGTAGAGAAAATATTTCAAGGTCACACCGCGGATGGACTTTGGCGCGAAAACAGCCAACGGATAAGGGCCAATTGAAACGTCTGCTCCCTGGCGGATGGCATTTTCCGTGCATGGTGAGAAATTCCGAAGAGGGTGAGAAAAATTGTTGTGCTTTTTTTATTAATTCGTAACCGACCGAACGGTATCGAACTTCCCATCCATCGGTTGGTGAATTTTTTGTTTGACTTCGCTTGTTACTGGCACCTTTTTAATCGGCATTCACTCCAGCTAGCTGGCGGCATTTTGTGCCGCAGACCGAAAATAAATATTCAAACAAACGTGAGCAAAAGAGACACAGAAAGGCAACACATACACGCACACGGAGATAGCATATTGCTAGCGGATCAGACGGGAGACATCTTTATCGGTCGTTTGTGTGAGCGAATCGAGTTTTAGTTTCGCGCATTTTTTTTATTTATTCCAGTTGCTGTGCTATGCATGCGCACGTCCACATCACACCTTGGGCGGCGATCGTATGCACCTCCCGTGAGCCCCTCGCAGACACGACACGTATGCAAAAATCATCGAAATGTTCGAACGAACTGCGCGCATGAATCTTCTCCGGTACCAGTGTTCGACCGGCAGCACTCAATTCTTGGACATTTGACAAAAAATAGAAATAACATCGAATCTTATGCGGTCATCGGTACACAAAATATCCACCCGCTGAATATTATCCAATAAACCGTGTGCAAAGTATTCCTTCGTGAAACAATCGTATAGCACCCCTTCACTCATCCAGCGAATCACACCATCATCAGCGCCGTAGCAATTCGCTGAAAAAAGTGGGCCTATTTTAGCCTCGCGATAAAACCGTGGCGACCTTGAAACTGCATCCATCCATGCACGCTGCGCGTTCCCGCGTGCCTCCTACGCTGGTACCGCCACCGTACCCAACACATACCCGCCCCCGCCGACTAGCATTACGCGATGCAATCGACATGTTTGTAAAAAAAGAATGAAAAATAAACATTCACAGACGTCGTAACCGTCAGCAGGGTGAGTGAGGAATAGCAGCAGGAACAACAACGCCGTACGCAAACAGCAACGAACATCGGTCAGAAGAGCAAAGACACGAACACGATCGTCAAAAAAAACCATACCATTCTCATCTCCTGCTGCTGCCAAAAATAAAGCAAATAAAAACAGCCTCAGGAACTTCAACGAGATGACGCTACGGTAGAGGAAAAAAAATCCGCACTCATAACAATAACCGTATAACAAGCGAACAAACACGCGATTCACGTCTGCCTCCGGTGGCGTAGGCGTTCCATGAGTGATAAAACTGAAAAGTCAGACAGTGGAGACACACACACACACATACACACATACACAAAAGACCTTTCATAGTACTACGCGAAGCGAAAGGGAGCGAAAGAAAACTAAACTCGATCCGCGACAGAGATCGAGCTCGCTTCTAAAGGAACACAACGCTTGTATCGTTCCCGGTCTCTATTTTTTGGCATGGAGCTACTGCACCCTCTATGCAATTTGTCTGATCGTTTTGGCAGCAGTGGCGATGGACACGAATCTTGGTGTTGGTGGATTTTTCAATCCTGTTCATCCCCGTGAGGAGTAAAAACATCATAGAGAATGAACACCAAACTAGGTCCAGTCATAACAACCCAGGGTGTGTGTGTGTGTGCGATGATGCAAACGAAACCGTAAACTGGAACCGGGACAGGCGTTAAACGTAAAAAAAGAGTCAAAATTAGTAGCCCAATGACCGAACGCTATTGTGAACGCGAGAAAAATACACCATTTCATATGCTGTATGGGTTGTGTGTGCGAGATGGTTTGATTTTTTTTGGCTGCGCGTTTGGCAGATGTTTAGTTGTTGTTTCTGTTTTTCTTTGCGATATTTTTTCCTGCTGAAAAGGTATTTTAAGCAGCTCGATCAGACCAGAGGGAGGTTGGAGGTTTGTTTAGTCGGAAAATGTTGCGCACTGCATTGATCTGACCAGACAACGTTTTACGTTACACAATTTGAAGAGGGTTTGGAGCGTTGAATTTTATGAAAGAGCGTTTAGTAAAAAGAAGAATTTGTGTCACAATCAGATTTAAAACATCAATTTAAATTTAAAACATAATAAATAGCGTAGGATGGTTAGGGTCTGAGATGTGTTTTGTGTAAAATAATAAGAATATTACTAATTACTAAAAAGGAATTACATATTTCAGTGAGAAATGAACAGAGATCAAATCTAAGCAACCCCAAATGAACACTAGGGCGTTCGTTTCGAGAGCGTACGAATTGGCCGATTCTATTCGGATTTAAATCACGTAATAATCACGTAACGTACTTTTTTCTCTCTAAGGAAAATGGCCACAGCGTTTCTCTATATAAATAAATAAATCAAATATATGTCCGCTTCAAATTAATCTTCTAGAATAGGTTAGTGTTTATAGATACATTAAAAAACAATATTTAAAAATATGGTAACAAGTATAAAAATATGTTGAAAACAAATAAGTAGGAAATAAAATTGCACCATAATGCTGTAAAATCTGGTTAACCAAACAAAAAGATGAATGTAAATAAAAAAATAAAATTAATCGAAACAAGAACTTTAAAACGAAAAAAAATAAATAAACGGATGAATAAAAAAAAACTGCAATGATAGAAGCAAACACCATGTGCTCAAATATTCTCTAACAGCAAAAAGGCATCACCATTTTCATTTTAAAAAGTACCATGCACATGATCCAAAGTAATCCGGTGGTGGTGGTGGTAAAATTAATAACAGTGTACGTCGTTGTAAAAGCGCTGTTGACATCGCCGTTCCGCCCGCTAGCTAAGGTATTTGCCCGGATGCAGATTCGTTGAACATGGATCTCGATGGTTTTACACAAACAAAACTATCTTCCTGCTGGGCGTGCCGGGCGCGGACTGCATCTTCTCGAAAATTGCAACAAGAAGTGTGCGCGGCACGTGCAGACCGCCTCAAATGCACTACCAATATCACTCGCGCTGAATATTCGCCCGAAGTCGGAAAGACGCTCCGTCACGGATAAACGGTGTCGCCTGCTGTGAATCCTGTCGCGCAAATGAAAACGGTTCGTCGTTGGCAGCACCGGGCGCCGTGTTTCCGTTTGTTTGTGTGGTGTTATTTTTTTTTCGTGTTCTGTTCTACTCCCTCCGTAAGAAGTTTGAATGGAATAGAAGCCGGAGAAGATGTCGATCCGCCTCCGGAGGGAAGTTAACGACATCGTTCACCGGTATTGGGGTTTGCGATTGCGAGCGACGGTGAGCGAGGGGTGAGTGTGTTTTTTGTGTGCCACGGTGGGTCTTTCATTTCCGGTGCCATCTTGTGTGTTTCACTCCGGTTGGTCGGTTGAGGTAAGGTGAACGCAATCTGCGATTTAAGCTTCATGTGCCTTCTCTTCCCGCAGCCGAAAGAAACCTTCACTAAGGCGACGCTTATCGTTTTTCCCCACTGAACTAGTTTTGCCTGCTTCGCATCATCTTGCTCTCTTGCGCTGTTTTTCCGGGGTTTTCATCGTTCCGGGCCCCGTGGCGAGAGGGACCGAACTACTAATGATGGTGGTGATATGTGAGAATGTAGAAATTAGGGCAATATTTCACAGCACCGCTGGTGCCGGGGGAAGGACAGCTGCTCGACGCTGGTGACGCTGGTCGATTTTATTCTTGGGGTAGGTTCTGGTTGCGTGTCTAAGTGCTGAAATCACGATCACCAGTCAAGTAGCGCTCGGGTGGAAGGGAGCACTCGAGATTATGAGCCAGTGTTTCCCGGCACCGGGATGTGAACCTTGCGCTGATTGGGAGCATCGCCTTCAGTGTCAAAAAGTTGTAAAAAAATATCTATACTAAAATTTATCCTCAACACGGATTGCGACGATAATAAAAGATAAAAAGGGTTACATTTTAGAGGATTTGAATGTTTTAAAATCCAATTAAATAAATCAAATAACCTTTGTGCTGAAATAATTGATCCCAAAGATTCTCAAATGTGTATTAACTTATGAACTGATTTGAACAATATTTTGATTGATGGACATAACTTTGAGAATAAATGATTTTACAAGGTAAATTTGTTTAAAATTTAAAACATAGTTTTACGAACCAAAAGATAAGGAATATTATGTTATCATCCTTATCATCCTTATTATCGTCTTCAAAATGTGATATAAATTATCATTTAAATTAAAATTACAAAAAATCCCTTTAAAACAATCCGTGCGGGATTCAGAATCTTTTCGTTTTTCGCTAAGTCAAATCTAATTTCGCATCAAGCTAACAACATTGAAGCAAAGCATCAACCGTGACACGTAATAAAGTACGATAAAAAGTGACCCCACTGACATGCTCCATCCCTCCACTTTTCCGTTCCTCTCCTCGGGATATGCACGAGAATTTAACGATACCTTCGGGAGAGGCGCCAATATCCCCTCCCTTCCTCTCTCACCATCATTTCCTTTTCGTCAGGGGCCATTGCGGTGCGAAGCAAACACTGCATTCCACTGCAACACGCGCACGTTGACACTTAATAATACGCGGCAAAACATCTCGCACGGCACCAGCCACCATGAAGGTATCGTAATGAAAATTGAAGAAATAAAACTTCCTCCTCCATCGTAAACCATCACCACCCAACGCGAAATCCGCTCCTCTGTGAAGGAGGCCAGGACCTGGAGAAGGCAGGACCGGTGCAAAGGGTTTACGTTGGTACGGGCATTGCTGGCACTGCTGCGCTTGCATCACATGTGTAAGGGGAGGGAAGGTGGAGGGAAAGGAACGGGGTGATCTGTTGTATCGACGCAGGAGGGTGGCGCGTGCCGTATTGTGTACGGCAACCCGGCCGGACACTTGCGTCGCTTCGTCCGTGTCGATGCACTTTTGTGCAACAGCGTGTTCGCTTGTTGTAGTTGTTGGTTTTTTTTTTGCTGCTTTACTGTGTTTCTGTTCTGTTTTCAGTCGACATCTCTCACGACGCCGTGGCGCGTAAACGATGCACGCCCGAAAGCTAGCGATCGTGCAGAGGACAACAGAAATAATTAATATCATAAACGGTACGGTGGATTAGCCCGGCGGGGAGTGGAAGGAAGCTGGTTCGCTGTGGTGACCGGGTGATGAATGGTGCAACGATGCAACAGACGACGATCCAAGCGTTACACCGACACCGCTGCACGGACGACACTTGCGAACGGGTCACGGTTTGGTGGCAGTGGCAGCGCGTATTTTCGGCGTAAAGGAACATTACTCATTCTAGTTGAAGTGTGCGCGTTTTCTTCCCCTTTTTCTACACGCGAACGCCTCACAGGTGGTGGCAATAAATTGGTTTGATTAATTTAAAAAAAAAAAACTAGTGCTCGTTCGCGTGTGCATTTGGGGTTATGCTAATTTGATGCGTCAGGATGCTAAGCATGGTTTTCTTTTGTTTTGAAATTGAGTGAAGCTGGCGAAATTTGGACACACGAATCGGCCAGCCTCGTTTTACGTAGTGTCTTGAAACGGATTTATAAACTTGGACGTATAAAGAAGGACGTCTGGTTCGTCTAGCGAGGAAAGAAGTCAGGAGCCAGAGCCTACTTCTTTGGATAAACTACTGCCTTGGATCTTCTGTAACGAAGAAGAAAATATAGCAGCGTGTGTTAAAGTCAGAGCACGCAGAGAAACACTCGAAACAAATAAAACGTCGACATTTGTATAAGGAAGAAACATTAGAGGAGTAAGATATTTAGTACATTATCTTCAATTTCCTAATAATTGATTAATTTTTGTATTTTCTCTCAACTAATTTATTCATTACCTGTTTCATAATGAACTTTTTCCAACTATTCTTTCATCTAACACTCTAGTTTTGCCAAAAGCCAACCGTAAGCATACTCTTTTTTTATCCGAAACAGTGTCCAGCTTCCAGAAATAGTATTTCCAAGAAGTGAACAAAAAATTCACCAGCATCTCCCCTTGATCCATGCGGTATGCAGCGATTATGTTTCACAATCCGACAGAATATGTATCGTTTTACGATAAAATACATTAACGGCCTCGAAATTAAAACGATACCGAGAAAATCGCGCTGTGAATATAAATAATAACATTGCGTTAATTAATAAGTGATACAAAACAGAAAACAAATCACGACCCAACAAATCCCATCTTCAACGAAACCGTGTGTGCTAGAAAAAAGAGGGAAAATGGTCTTATACAATTGATACCACCAACGTGCGACATCGTAACCCGAAATGAGGAGGATGGTTTACTAGGAGGTGTGTTTGGTTTCGAGAATTGATGAAAAGCTCTTTGTGGTTTAAGAATTCTGCTTTAATCGATTAGTACGTTTTATTTTGTTATATTTTGTTCATTTAATTTTTAGCTTTATGTATTGTTTACTTTTCTTAGGATATCTATAATTTCACAATCTTTATCTTTTATTTATTATTTTTTTATTATTATTCTCTGATTAGTTCAAGCTTTGTTAGAAACTAAACATTCGTACGACGGCATGGTACGATCGTAAAAGTACGCAAACTACAATCAAGAAAACACAAAACAACACACTCCCACATAGCTAATACTACAATCAACACCACCAGTCCAACAGTGGAGCCAGTCCATAAATATGAAATCAACTCCATCGCATCAACTCCGTCAGCTGCTCTAACGCCATCGCTCCGTCCGTTCACGGTGCCGCCGAATGCAATTGCATTCTTGTACGGCACAGCTCGATTCGTTTTACTCTTTTTTGTGTTGTGCACCTCCTAGTCTGCTCTCCTGTAAGCATCGTCTAAGCCACCAAACCGTCGTCGAAAGCAAAAAAAAAGGCGTACAAACACTCAAATCACCAACCATCTCCAATCGGAGATTGAACGAATATTAAATATTCATCAATAACACGATATTTATAATACGCTTCGGGGCCGCAACAACAACAACAACAAAAAAATCCGAAAAAGCGCGCGCCAGCCATACCAGACGGTGGAGTAAATATTTAAATTACGTCTTTCGGGATTTTCGGGTCCTCCTGCTCGCTCTCCTCCCTTGGGCAGCGGGCGGACCAGACAGACGGTGAGATTGAGAAGAAAAAAAACCCAACAGCCGGAGCGTACCGTAATATCCGATAACGGCCTGGTGCTGCTGGTATGCGCGACGCGAACGGTGGAAAGATTGGTGGCGGTCGCTCAGACATCGCTGCGGCCGGCAGGGGTGGGTAAAGCCCGAAAAATAAATCCGGTATGCCGAAAATCCGCCGTCTTTTGGGTGCGAAAGAGGAGTAAGGTACCGACGGTACGGTAGAACAAACAACAAATACGCAACAAACACACACACACACCAATGGAGGGCGGAAAATACTCCGACGGTGGTGGTGCATTAAAGTCGCTGCTCCTAGATAGGACGCGGCGACGCAGACAGCGTGTTCCCGGCTGTTGTGTGTGTGTGTATGCCGGATGACGTGGTGCGTACGTAACCTTCACCCAGACGAGTGACCGTGAAATCATCCTCCTTCTCATCATCATCGCCACAACCGCCGTCGCCGCCGTCATCGTCGTCATCGCCGCCGTCGTCTTCGTGTACCACATTCCTTTGCCGCCCTTTTTTTTTTGGGCCGACCCACCGTCAACGGGCGGATTCGTTGCGGGTGTTTTCACGAGATGGAGTGAACGTGTGAGTGTGGGAGGGCACTTTTCACGTTCCTTCGCGCTCGTCGTACTGTCCCTTCACGTGTTGCCCGCCTAATTCTATTATCCCAAGTCACCGAAGGCTCGCGGATGTCCCGGCGGGATTTGACGGGCGACTCTGTCCTCGTCATCGTGACAGACGGCACCTTTGGCTGGGTCACCGCGTTTTCGGACGCGCGTGTGGTGTGATTTTTTTTTTTTTTGCCGGTGGAAAGACTTTTGGAACGCAACACAACGGACGAGGAAGGATAAAAAAAAGGTTATGGTCGAGAATTTTATGGCCGGATCGAGGTTGGAAATATTTTTACATGAGACGAACTGGGAAGGAGAAAGGCAAGCGGATAAGGAGACGGTACATTTGGTGCCTCCTCAGATATTTTTCTCTGAAGGGTAGATTTAAATACCAAGGAGTTTTCACGAGGTGGTTCTCCATGCGAAGAGTGCCCCAGAAGCTAAGGGCAAAACACTGAAGACTCCGTTTGGTGGTCCATTTTGGAAGCTTCATTCGCTCATCAGTTTCCCATCTCCAGCGCTCGGCCAATTGATACGCTCGGTTTAATTCACTTAGCACATATTAGGGCGTAATCTCCTCGAAACCGACACCGGTGACAGCGAATGTCATTTTAATAATGCCACCCGTACGTCGGTTGGTTGCGCTTTTATCTAAACCAAACTTAATCGCCGAACGCCTTAATCCATCCGTCACGGTGTGGTATTTTTACATCGAATTAGCGTTTCGAACACCGGGGCGGTCTTCGCAAAAAAGGTCCACCGATTGGGTGTCGTAATAAAGCGGGGAAGTTCGTCTGTTTGGCCTGTTGCATAAGGCGCGTGGTGGGAGTGCAGACTGTGTCGCGTCCGGGCGACCTTGCCCACAGCGCGGGCTTGGTGCGTTATTTGGAAGGGGAAGCTTTATCCGAGTAAAGGAAGCAAAGCGGCGAGGAGCCGAAAATAACCCACAAAAGAGTTGATGCTGAATGTGACGACGTTCGTGGGATGTTTTTTTTCGTGGGGTTTAGGAATGAACCCAGTGGATATTGGGCCAGATGGGCCAAACACTGAGAGTTACATTTAGGATTACAGCTAAGATTTACTAACGCTTGAAGGGAGCTAATGCTTTGAATTATCTTCTACTTTCAAAAGGAAAGTTGAAAAAAAAACATTTTTTGAAAAAAACGTCGTTTGTCTTGAGCAAAATAATTGTTGATTCATTTAAATCATTTAATAAAAGATAAATTGTCAAAAATAATATTGAAAATGCGTAAAATTTCTCTATTTTACACACTCTCACACTATTTTATCCGACAATAATAATGGTTTGATAAAAACACTGACATGGAGATTTGTGTTTTATTTAACGTATACATATATTCACACACACATGTGGAGAAAATCTCTCTAACATCTTCAAATGTATTTGCGCATCAAGTAGTGAAAGCGAAACGTACAACTCCCGATGATGAAAGATCTCAAAGGTTTTCAGCGTACCGGTAACCTTTCCCATACGGCACAACTTTTCCCAAAGCCACTCCCTTCTTCCTCGCGAATCGCTTTTCCTCTTTCGGCATCATACAACGTCACCTAACAACTTGCACTTCCAGACACCGGGCACAGCAGACACCGCCAGGTGAAAGGGCACGGGTTTTTTGACATGTTGACAATCTGCTGGTGGATCTGCATTTAACCTAGTTACACACCCGCGGGCTTCACCGCGTCCAGGCCACTTCGCCTCGGTCGGTCCGGCGTGTGGATGTTGTACGTGATGGATGATGCCATTAAACTTCCGTCTCTCGCACCGACGCTGCACCGATCCGGCGGGAGGGTAAGTTGGCCTATATTTACTGCCATCATCCAGCAAACACGCGCGCTCTCCCACACGCCCGCTCGTGATCGATCGTTTGCTCCCAGACAGGCCCTGGTCGCGAGCTGTGTACATTGCGGCATGCCGCCTGTGCCGGCGTGCTAGGGAGGTAATTTTAAAACTTCGAAATATTTAGCATGCTCATTATGGCGGCGGCGGCAATGGGGCGGAGAAATGGGGTAATAAATTCAAACCAAGTTGGGAGCCAAGTGTGTGTGTGTGTGT
>JXXA01020676.1:0-13329 GCA_000956255.1 Anopheles punctulatus
AGAAAGCCGGTAAAACGGCAGGCATGACTTCGGTCGTTACGCCAAACAGAAGAAGAAAAAAATTGTAAATGTAAACTATACACAACAAACACATGATAAAATAAAAATAAAAACACTCTCCGTTTTCTACACATCTAATGTGTGATATTATTTCCATGCCGGTTCAATAAATAAATAATTTAGCACTAATTCAACATAAATCGATGAACCAAACTTCAATTGTTCTTTGTTTACATTGTTCAAGCAAGCCATGAGTCTTTAACATGTGGAAAACAAGCTTACTTCATCATACGCAGTGCCTCATTAATCAAACTGAACAATATTTTCAATTTACTGTCGCCCACTGCAATGTAGAAATGTGCCCAAGAAGATAATACAACAATAGCCATTTTACATTTTTGAAAAAGTAGATTTACTAATGTTCATTTATGGTATTTATTGCCACAATTCGATTAATATAAAACGCCACGCAGCTTTGAAGGTTTTTATATGTGTTTTATCATAAAGCTTTGAAAAAAGTTGTCGAAATATGTAACCGTATGACTTTTTTTCTGTACAAATTATATTATATTTATAATATATTATTAAATTAATTATATTATTATATTATATATACAAATTATTATACAAATTCGTTTAGTTTGGAACGTAAAAAAATCTTTTTGCTTAAATCATGTAAAAGTGAAAAGTCTAAAAGTTTTGATAAAAAATATAAAGTAGTATTAAAAAAATAAATTTATGTTGATTATTTCTACGATTTCTAAGATGAAACGTATTTTCGTTGCAGATAAAAAAAAATGAAAATAGCACTCATCTAGGTGAATCAAATGGTAGTATATATGCGTGATCATCTCTTTTGTCTCTTTATTTCTTCGGCGAAACGAACGAAATGAAGCGTGCCGTTTTAACCGACTTACTAGACTAATTTTTACCACCTTAGTTAGATATTACTCTTCGGAATGGGGAGACGGTCCGAATGATATTTTGGTACCGTTTCTGTTGTGGTAAACGTCGGTCAACACTACACCACTGCGCCGATCATCTATTATTCGTCCTTATTCTTATTTTAACAAAAAGTTAAAAGCATGTACACCAATTTATTTATTTAAGAAACAAGTATTTTAAATAGTAATTGAATGCTTATGTTCGTGCATTCGTTTGTCCAACATATTTCTTATTATTTTGGACTTACAAGCGTCCCTTTTTATCTGTTTCAATTGCGATTTGCTAGGTCGATATCTGATAATTTTCAATGTTTATGCTAGTCATGTAAGCTTATTTTGAAAAAAATGTTACATGCCTATTTCCATATATCATTGGACATAGAAATATCATAAATATCAGGTGGTTTCGTTCAAAGATAATCCTTATACACACCCAAATACATACAAAACGTAGTTCAAGCTCACGCACAAACCGTATTTGGTTATAAAAAGGCTGCGTCTATAAGATGCACCAAAGCCAAAACCCTTCATCTCACTAGCAATGAGCATGGAAAGTAAAACTGGTGGAAACAACGTACCAAACGCGAACTGAATCAGAGCATTGGTGACCAGAGCTGCCACCATTTCGGTGCGGCACTCAATTGGCTCTACTTATGGTGCGTGCGGCGACAGATTACATGTGATTCCACTTAGTTGCGATCGAACGGCCGGGCGTCCATCGAACGTTCAATTAAATGGACTGGCGGCAGACGAATTTGGAGCGGTTCCCTCCCCTCCTCCCGCTTGCTCTTATCACCGGCCACCGGAATAACTCCGTCCTCCGCATGAACTGTCAATTCGCACCCACCTCTCGTTCTTACTACCCTTTCCGAGTGAGATTGTAATATGTTTGTATCGACCGTTCTTCTATCGTCCCGTTGGCTTGGAGATACGACCCCGGAAACAACATCCCATCCAACTACTATTCTTCTTCTTCTTCTATTTGGCGTAACGATCTATCGTTTAACCGGCTTTCTAGAGTAATTTTTACCACCATAGCTGGGTAGTCACTCATCGCTACGGGAAGACGGTCTGAATGGGATCATGGTACCGATCCTGTCATGTGAAGACCGGCGCCACTACCACTACACCACCGGGCCGCCTCATCCAACTATATCGGACACAAATAATGGGACCATTCTAACGCAAAATCTGCTTCTAACTGGCCGGTGCCAACTTCTTACCAAATTTTGTTCTGTTTGAAGGCTGCGCTGCTACTACTGCCAAAGGAGAGCGGAAGTAAAATTCATGTTTCGTATATGCATGGAATACGTCTCTTTTCTCTTTTTGAATTTTTGTCAAATCTGAACCCGAAGTGGATGGAATCAACTTGTCACATGGCGCTCAAACACTGAAGATCTTTTCAAACACTGAAGAGTTTAGCTTTTTGGTGTTATCTGCTCATGGACCGTACTTCAACATGTCCGCCATTGATTTTCATCTATTTCACTGATTAAAAATATATTAATATTCGTAGAGATTTCCTTCATATATGCGTACCTAATAGCCAAAATAAAAATAAAACAACATCGTGTGCCAATGAGTTGCAATTAGTCCGCTAGACTTAGAGCTGGAGTTAATGCAGGGGGCCAGTAAATTGCATAAATTACACTTTGCTTGGCCCCGTCAAACCCTCCATCGACTTCATTAATTTTGGAATGTGTGGTGCTCGTCGAGGCCAAGAAATACAAAATGCAATTAACTTCGCAGTCCGCACCCTATGACACAAGCCAATGTAAGAATGCGAGGGTCTCACACTTGGCAACCCCGGTTTAAGGCTTGGTCGAGATGCCATCCAGGCCCAAGCGTTCTTTTTCTCTTTCACTCTTTCTCTCTCTCTATTTCTTTCTCGGTATCTTTTTCTTTTTATAATTATATCTTTACCTCTTCTTCTTTCCAGATCCAGAAGGACATATGATGCCTTTAAAAACCTGCTTTACTTTATTTCAACAACAAAATGAAGAGGATTATATAACCGTGCTCTATTTCCGTCATGTTTAATGTAATATAAGAACATTTATTCAAACAGACACTTTGGCTTTAAGTTTGATTTGCGTGGAAATGTGTCAGAAGCTCACACTTCGCAATTTAGCGGAGTGGCGTACTACAGCGTACATGCTCTGCATACAATCCCGTCGTAGCATTTAATGATTTGATTTAATCTTCAATTTGCTTGTAATGTATACGTTGCATTAATATTCTTCTGATCAAGCTACATCGATGTAAATACCGGCGCACGACTCAGTCTAGTCAAACAGCAGAGTGTTCGACGATTTACTTGTATCTAGAAAGGCAATCTTCATTTACTGAGTCTGATCAACATATAATTACAAACAACACTAACTGTTTAAAAAACATCTAACAGGTCCATGGCGCGATAGCGTGAGACAGGGTAATAGATCCTTTGTTACTCTGGCGTACAACTAGAAGTTATTCATTAGAACTATTTGTCAACAGTGATATGACCTGTCAGCTCTGTCACACAAGGAAGATCATCTAATCGTGAAATGGCTCTCGGGTATTGCAGAATGATTACAACCATGTGATTCACACATTAAGTATGTACATGTAGAAAAACTCTCTGTAAAATTACAATTCTCTGTGGAGTTGTTAAAACATAAATAATATTTTTCACTACTTGAGGTGCCTGAGGAGATCCAATTGTAGGGGTGTAGAGATTCCCATCTTTCACATAACATGACCGTCTTCTACCGGCGAGGAGCTTTGCTACTAACAAACTACGGTGCTATAAATCAATGTAGTAAGCCGCTAACACGGCCGGCATGATCGCGTCGATTGTTACGCCAAGTTTTGATGGACTTGAAATCTTGATGTTCTGATGTTCTTGACGGAAATCTTGATGTTTCAATCGAAGCAATATTATGCATATTTACAAAAAAAATCTCTGATTTGGGTGATAAAAAATCTAGAAATTTCAACCATATTTACAGATGGTATATAGATACATTATGAGCTTGTTAAATCAGTGATTTTGTGTGGAAATGAGTATCTTGTTAGCTTCGAATTCGACCGCATAGAAAGTCTTGAAAAATAGTCCGAAAAAAACATCAAACATCGGTTTTGAGTTATGGATATGAATATGTGGTACACGAAAAAACTGTTAACTACTGCTCAATCAATCGATGAATGTTGCAAGGCTAACGACGATTTAAAAGTTAAAGTATAATAGAAAAGAGGATATGAAATGTACCATATTGATATAAACATACTTCAACACATTCATCCAATCTTTGTCTATCTCTGTCTCGTTTACATTCTTTTTAACGAACTCTTTACCTGAAAGTTAAATTTTTGCTAAACCTTGTAACTCGTTTATGTTTGAGATCGCGTAAAATAATTATTTTACTTATCCACTATAAAGGCTGTCAAAAGCATTTTTTATAATAATTTTGTCGTGTCGTTAAAACGATTTCAAAACATTGACATTTGCTTCAAATAAATGAACTGTTCTTCGTCAGCAAAAGTCTTCTTAAAACATAAAGCGATTTTAAACAATCATGCGCCCGTAGGTGTGGTCGTGCCGTTTTGGTTTTGTATTTGTATTACCGGTTTTTTTCTTCTTACATTTCTTATTCGTTGCCTCTCGTTTAATTAGAAAATTGATCATATTTCGTTTGTTATATGTTGGATAGCAGCGCTACTGTAACCACCACTGTCGATAAATGAAATAAATTTTAGATTGTTTTTCGTCGTTAAACGATCATTATTCCTTTGAACCGGATTTAGTTCTCGCCTTTGTCTTGATCTTGATGATTTCTTCATTCAACGGCTCCACTTACTTTTATTGCTCATAATGTTCAACAGATTTAGTGCAAACACATGTAAGTAGCGAAAATTGAAAAAATTTGACAAAAACACACACACACACACACAGTCCCATAAAATAACAGCAAACAGCTGTTACCGTTAAGCAATAAGAACTTTAGTGTAGTTCTTATTGCTCAACGGTATGTTTTTCTCGATAGTTATGATACCTGTTCCTTTGTCTTTTAGAGCATTTTTCTGTGCTATAGCCAAATTCGGAATAAACTTATCCTGAAAAACATGGTTCAGCAATAGAGTGTTTTGAGCAACTTGCAATTTTGAAAAATCTTATTTATGAACTTTTCTCAACCAGAAAAAATTGTTAGCTTTTTGCAATCGACATAATGAAAAATTATAACTAGCAGCGAAAATTTTCCAACTGCGTACTGATAATTGTAGTACTTTTATGTTGTATGAATTATCATCATGTTCGTAAATTATCAACAAAATTCGTGAAAGATTATCTAAAAAACTGAATGTGACGCAGGAATCATAAACGTCTAATATTGTTTGATAAAAACATGCTCTAGAAGTGTCCGGCTCGAATCGTTAAAAATATTTAATATACAGTTAAAATAATTTATCTCCTAATTAGTTCGTCTTAACATTTTGAGATTAACTTTTCAATGTACCATCCAACTTTCCAATGTTAACTATTGCTAAAAAGCTTTGATATATTCATTTAGCTAAGTATCGCGATTGTTATTAGCCTAGCTGAAATTAAAATTTTACTTTTTTTGCATCTGATATCACTGTTTTTACTCCATCGCCGTTCAAAGAGCAAATATTCCTTGAAACGTATGGAACATTTCTTGCTTTTGAAAAGACAAAAGTATACAATAATGCAAATGTATAATCTTCCTAGGGACGTGACTCAAGTAAAACAACTTCAAAGAGAACAAAGTACAAAAAAGTATTCATTACAAGCTTTTGTCATCACATAGTCTTTTTCCTGACCAGTTTTACAGCTGTGATTTTAGCGCATCGAAGCATTTCTGATCATTCCCTTTCTGAAAATTTACTTGAACTGCTTTATTTGTCCGAATAGCAATAATACACGATTGGGATGGCATTTCTTCCAATACAGTTGTAAGTCAGTTTAACCATAGTGCAGATTTAACGTACTAGATGTTTCCAGAAAGAAGCCAGAAATTAAGCGCAATATTGGATAAGTCTCAGTTTACAAATCATCAGCTGTATGCTGTGACATTTGAGAGCGGAGATTTGTCTAGTATAGAATTCCCCGCAAACTTTGTACTTTCTTTATCAGAAAGATGATCACTGAGCATCAATGGAATTGGTGTCAAATTGTGATCAATGATCGAGTAACCTTATTCATCGTTGGGGAAGACTACACCTCGTACCGGTCTTCAGAGTATGAAATTTTCTCTTTTCCTTTCTTTCTTTGTTTTTATTTTCCATTTTATCAATCAAATCGTTTTTATTGAAATCTTGTTCATAGACGATGCATCCCACTTATCCACAATTATACTATCGTAGATGTCAGGACATGCACATACAAAGAAACGACCGTAACGTGCATTAAATCTTGGATTTACAACATTCCGAATATATATGCAGCATATCCAAAATATAGGCTTTCAGTTATAAGTTATTCGAAAGGGGCAGCGATTTATTTGTTTTTAAATCCTTCTGAAGTTGACACGCTCAATCTGAACCCGACCCATCAATGAACCATTCATGCCAAAGATAGATTTCGGAAAACTACGGAGTGCATGCATTTGCTGAGGCCACCATCACGTCGGTTTCTCTAACATGCAGCCGGTCTTCAGTATGACCAGCAACACGTATACAAACACACGCTGTGTTACCCTACAGAGCGGAACCGGTTTGTCACGTCATGATGTGATCTTTCCAGTACCATAACATGTTTTCAGCAGTCATTCTATTAATTTGAGCCTATCTTCGAGTTCTCTCACACGGCCTTTCGAAGCAGGCTGTAGCTAGCATGGAATATGGTGATGAGAATCGCCATGAACCAGGTTTAAATCCTTTGCGGTAATGTGTAACAGAGAACATGTTTAAAACCATAAACTGAAATGAGGAAGGCCTAACAGGAGAAAGGCGAAATTAATGTCGATGAATTAAAGTTTTGCTTAGTATTCGTTTTAGCGAACTCAACAAACAATTTGTTTTCGTCCATAGATCCCGATTGTTGAAAATCATAGACCCGAGACGCTAGAGAGGTAAAGAGTACGTTTGATAGAGGTACGTTTGAAAATCTACTTACGACACAAGGAATTTTAACTCTCACTCTCAGCCTCTTTCTACTTCTATAATGCTCATTATTTGTCACACATTACTTTACAAATTGCAATTAAGAAATCCGCATCTAGTGCGGATAACACATAAACCACAACGGCCTCCCAGATGATGGCATCACGGGCAGTCTATGTAACAAATGGGACAGCTACATCTTACATTCCTGCGCCAAACACGTACTGTAACATGAGTTTCTTTTCGATGATAAAAAAAAATACATGTAAGGGAGATTTTTGGGTTTTCTATTACTTCCTGTGCGAAAAAACAAGTTCACACACAAACACACGCTCGTTTGATCAGCCGGCATTACGGATGCATTTACACTTTCCTGGAATGGAAACTCGCCCGATCTAGATGAGCTGGTCAAGCCGCAACGAAGATTAATGCGCTGTCACGGTGCCCGAAAATGTCAGCAAATCATGCCCGGAAATGCCCGAAAGTTTCGTCGATCCATTGTCGAGGGTTCCGAACCAGAGACGCAAACGATTTTGTTGGGCGTCGAGCTCTGGATAGATTTATGTTTCCGGTTTTTCAAAGGATACCGAAACATGTTGGACCTGCTCGAGAAAACTGAGATATGAAGCTTAGACACGACGGTCCCGGTGCACCCAGGAAGAGCAAACATGCGCCGAACAAACATTACACTGTAGTGCAAACTATCGCTCCAGATTGCCCTAGCATTGTGACACGTTTTCATGTGTTCCGCCAATAGCCATAGAGCACTCCTTATTTAATTTGATTGTCAAGAACACTGTTTATCTTAGCGCAACTGCAGCTAGACGGAACAATTCTTCCAGACACGTCCTGAATGAACTGAACGATTAAATACATTTGATCACGCTTCTTTTGGTCACACCGCTTGTGATTAACCGGCATATAGACGTCACTAAAGAAACGTTCAAAATGTGGCACGTTTACTTACCGGGGTGTTCTGTGTCGAAGCCCTACAATAACTGCGTCGTCTCTGGAGTTCGAGAAACCCGTTGATAGACGTGTGCAGGTGGCAGCGTAGTACTGCACCCATAGGTTGATGGATTTCTGATCAAGACTCGTAGGCCATATCCCACGAACAATGTCGTGTGGTATGTTTCTAAGTCTATTGAGGCCGTCTTTTATCCGTCTTACCATTACGGTATGAACTTTGGGATGTACGTGGTAGCGAGAGATATATGATACGGTATGAAGCATTGGGTTTCACCGAAGCGCATTGAAGCGCACCGACTTTGAAATCTTACCAACTTCCTGCCACCGCGACTTGCGGCAGACGAGTACAGTTCATCAGATAAGTTGCATTCCTCAGCGTGGAAGGTGTCGTAGAAATTACAATCATTAACTACGATTTATTTCGTAGATTATCGTTCAACAGGCACCAACAATGTGTAAATATGAAATTATTGAACGTTTACCTTACTCCGGAAAAGTGATGTATTTCTAAGCAAATGACACATTGATGTGTTGACGTGGCGCTTGTAAGATGTATGTGTTTCATTAGCACACTGCTGATTTCGAACGTTGCGTGCAAGTCAATCATTTTCGAGAGGAGCGTCTTCGTTGCAATGCATCGGTCACAACCTTTTCGGTGATGACTCCAGAGCTCGGTCAAAGGTGCAAACAATATCTTGTCTAGAACAGCAACGTACGATCGCAACGCGATAGCAAACTGTAGCGAAAGTAAGAGGAGGGCAGATGTAATAAAAAGCACAAGAACAACTACAACAGAATCACTGTAGTAATAAAAAAAACCTACAACAACAAAAACAACGGCAGCAGCAACAACACCGAAACATATCCGAAAGATTTAAACGATGATGCCGGCACGCCGGCATCGGGGATATCTTGTGTAGCGAGAGGAACGTTTGTCCTTCTGAGTGTTATTTATTTTGCTTCACTCGTTCGGTCGATTGCTGCGTCCATTCCGAACGAGCATATCAGTGGCGTGGAGCTATGGAAAAGGGTAAAGGGGGAACGCGCAGAGTTACTCTTCCTGTTTCATCCCAAACGGCTTCTGACACCCTTGCCGGCGCATCGGGCAGTGTCAGTGTAATAAATTTCCGACCCCTTCCCGTACTGATAACGATCAGGAGCGGGCGATAAAATTTACTCCTCTCCCGCACCATTCGTTTGTGATCGGCGCGTTGGCGCTCGGCACAAACGAAACCTGAAGTTTTGGATTTAATGACCGTGATCGTCCGACGCTATTCATTTGCTATTCGTTTGTTCCCGTGCTTTGACACCTTCAAGGGTGGTCCCTTTCGAATGTGTCTGCTTTAAACGCATGGTGCGTTTAAAAGCTATCGCCTCTAACTTCGCTATGTTCATCCTGTCCAAATAAGTCCAAACACTGATGATTTGATTACCGTTTCATTTGGTTTTCCCTGCTCCATTTAGAGAACTTTAAGCTTTGGTTAAGTATAAGTAGTAGATAACATTCCAACAATAACATCAATATTATGTATATGTATGGGTATGGTTTGAAAGGATGACAAACCATACGATTGATAATAATTTATGATTTAATTTAGTATAACATTGCCATTCCAAAAATTGTTATTGCTGGACAGATTTCACGAATGAATTTTAAAAAAATTCACCATACTGAAGGGAATCGAAAAAGACCGAAACACTCTATATTGAAGGAAAAGAATCACATAAGTTCCGTTAAAATGGTTAGATACAAATTCATTGGAGATATGTATGATATTTTTAATTGTTCATTCATATAATCACACAGCAGAAACATTCCGCCAACAAGCCTTTCGTTTATCGTAAACATTGGTATACATCATTTTATAATAAAATAGTTTAATAGGTATATATCATTTTAGATTTAGTTCAATGCTTAAAAGGGTAAATTGTTTGCTGAAGCAATTGAAGACGTCAAGATTCGTAGGCATCCTGATTTTAATGTTCTATCGACGAGAATCAATGTAAAAACCCATTAAATGATCGTTGAATAAAATGGTGTAATTGAGATAATTTATTCTACTTTACAAAACTCCAATAACATTCTTCTTTAATCCACAAGCAATAAAAAAATGTACTTTGTATTACAATATGTTGCAGAAAGTTTCTGAAAAAAATCATAGATGCATTTTTTTATTTACACGTTCAAAAAACTTTTACATTATAAATGCAAAGCAACGTTACACAAGTACGTGGCATTGCACTGTGATTTTTACCATCAATTTTTCATTTTTTTACTGTGATTTTTACCAATTGATTCCGGTGCGTGTTGTCAAACTGCCATCGGGAATTAAATTTTCTGTGGCGGTGTAAAATAAAATTTAAGGAAAGGTCTTAAGAAATTTTTTTTTAATGTTGTATTTTCTTCTCCTTTCGCTTAACGTCATGTACGTTTTTTGTAGTCATGTACTCGTACTTTTTTTTTGTGTTGTATACTTCCTTACAACTTTCAAACCGGTCAGAAGTGTAGATATTTTTCTTCGCAACTATAATGCCGTCCGAGCATAAAGAACTCAGCATCCCAAAAGAATTATACGGGCGTTGCTGATGTGATAGCGATTTACTATAATTTACTTATCCCATCGTTGCCCTGCTTCATGCTAAGGGGAGATATGTCTGTTAGTATGGCACCAGCTCAAAGTTCTTCTAGACCGTACGGTTGGACTCCACTCCAAGAAAAAATCTTAAAAATTCATAAAACAATTCATAAACAAAAAGGTTTGAACAGTGTAAGAGATACTTCTAATCTATCAAAAAAGTTGAAAATTTCATTAATTTTTCCCTAGCTCCTTTTCAGAATGGCATTCATTGATCCCTGATTCGTTCCTTCTACCTAATGTTAGCTCGATCATTAGCTGGATATAATTCCATCCCATCTTTCATCGACAGTTTACTCGATTTTTGGCCAGCGACTATTGCATTGGAGAACTTCGTCAAAACTCATATGTCACATGATTTATCTGTATTCTTACCTCATGTTAATGACCTTGTAAATGTAGCTATGCATAAATAATTTAAATAATTATTCCCTGACATAACGATTGGATTAAGAACATTGATTTGTATTTTTGTTGCTATTCTGTCAAACTAAAAAAAAATATGCTCATTTTCACATTTTCACATCTTATTTTAGCGTATATCAGCACAACTTCAATCAAATTTGCTAAACAATAATTCGACTGGCTTCCTGACTGTAAAATTATGTACAAAAAATATTGGAAAATTCTTACATACCCTATATGATCCATTAGATGTTGCATTTGTTATTACATGCAAAGTGATACCTGCAAAGAAATGTGTTACTTCTTGTTTTTTCATTGATTTCATTGAGTGTCCAGTACCCATTCAGGATAAACTAATTCAAACATGGATATTTGAAGTGATGAAATGCATCAATACATGATGCGGCGACGAATTCGGGTGTTTGAAATATCTCCCAATGAATATCCCCGTTGGGACCAGAACATCATGACGAAGGACGTAAGACAAGAAACGGAAAACTAAAGCTGTAACAGAGTCTACAAGAAAGAATGATCCACTACCGTAGAATGGATCCTAGAAAGATCCACTATCGTAGGAAAAAAGATCCACTACCGTGCTTTTTTCGGACGAGAATTTCTTAGTCTTTCATAAGCTAAATGGTGTCCAAACGCCAGTGAAAATCAACGCTGTGTACTATAAGACTGAGATCTTGCATAAGATGCGATTTGGTCTTAGCTGCTCTGGCCATGTACAGAAAATGTCTTTGGACCAGTTTAAGAAGGTACGATCTGAAACGAAATATTGATCGACAAGCTGCGTAATATATTTTCAACTCCTGACGTGTTTGACCAGTTATACCTTCTCAACTACCATATCTGATTGACCTGCAATATGCCTAAATATGACACATTAATTAGCAGGAACAAAGACGCTTGCTTCTAGTGATAATTAAAAATCGTATAAGACGGACTTAAAAATGCGATGACCTTATTCAGAACTCTTACTCACTTTAACGACAATCCTGTTGTTTTATGTAATGCTGAACGTGACCATCATGCTAGAAGCTCGTTTCCTCTGTTTATCCACACAGCCCACATTTTGTGCAAATGGAGGGAAACGAGAATCCGTTTATCGTGTCGAAAGTGTATTTTGTTCCAGAAACATACCATGCGTTCCTTCTCTCTTTTTTATCTCCTAATTTAAGCCTTGTACTTTCAGATAAAATGTGTTCGACTTGTAACAGCAGACTATAGAAGTAGGAACCCGCGCACAATCAGTATCCCTAAAAAACAGATAGAAAATCACATGGCTTCTATATTTGAAAATAATTAGAACACTGAAATAAATTGCTAAGATACAAAAATACTGAAAATAAAATACATTGCAACGAACTAATAACATCGTCAGCTATCGGTTTTATAGCACTTGTACCAGAAGCAGAATTGCGCGATGTTGAATAGGTTATGTGGGTATCTGTTGTTCTGTTTGAGTGTAGAAAAGTCTTTTCTCTCGCTTTTTCACTCTCTCTCTCTCTTTCCCTCTCACGCTCTTTCTTCGGTCAGATACACCTAAAATCAAGCATAACTTGCGTACACAATTAACCCACAGCGAATCAAACCACTGATGCGATCAAAGCAAGCATCGAGTAATATATTCATTTTGCGTGTATTATTGGAAGTATGGCACGACAAGGAATTCGAACACCTTCCCTCAATTTTTTGTTATCGGTAATGTTACGTTTCCAGCAATGTGAGGACCAGAGGAACTTCCCAAAAATGTGCACCGCTCGGACAGCGTCGCTTGCGCCATCCGTGAAACTCATACTGCTGAGCCCACCGACCTTTCTTCCATTCCAACCAACTCCATCACCAACGGACGGTGTACCTAAAACACCTTTATACAGTCCGGTTTATGACACTTAAGGTGTACAAGGATGACATCAACTTTCAATGGTATTTATTTCATTAGACTGAAAGCTTCCGAACTCAGAACATCTATAGATGACATACAACGTTTTTGAAGAGAGAAACGTCGTCTGTCAAACGTATGGACAAACAGTTCAGAATTGTAAACAAGTGTAACTATACTGCTTATAAAAGTAATAGTTTTATAAGTAATAGTAAAAGTAATATTAGGAGTCCCTAATTTAAATGTTAATGTTAGGAGTCAAATTTATAGCAATTATTTTCCTGTAAAACAATTATCGCCCTCAATTTCATTGCCATTTAACACTACAAAACATTCCATCCACTCAACCGGAAATTATGAAACTAATGCACCACGTTTTTTGAAT
>JXXA01020687.1:0-11151 GCA_000956255.1 Anopheles punctulatus
AGCACGCAAAGCGGGACGGGGAAACTCTACCGCAGGCAGGGAAGAAAGCAGAGAAACAATCAAACAATGGGCGTTTGTTGTGTATTTTACACTATGTATTTCGTCAACATTTAATTCATTGGAACAGAGATATAAAATTTTGCACTGAATCCGCCACTAGACAAAGTAAAAATCGAGGGTGTGGTGGGGTGTGAAGAGGGGGGGGGGGGGGGGGAGGTTTGGTAAAGGAAAAACAAGATAGGATTCGTATCGCGCCCGTGCGCCCGGTGCGGCGCGCGTTTTACTAAGTAAAAAATGTAAATAGATTCGTACTTCTTCTTTTTTTTGTTTGCTTGTTTGTATGTTGTTTGTTACGCATCGGTATCTCGTTGTGGACGCTTCCCCCTCTGCCACCTTCGTCTAACACGATCACTCCCTGTCCTCTACGGATGCTCTCTTTGATCCATCCCCTTCCTTGTCTTTCTAGCTATCTATCATCGGTTTTTCCCTCAACACTCTCTTTCCTAAACACACACACACACATGCGCGCGCTTCCTGATTTTGTTTGCTAGAGCTTCGCCTGAAGGATGCGAAAAGGGAGGATGGGAGGGGCGCGGGTGCTTATTAAATTAGAAAATTAACAACATTCCAATGATCACTTGGCTTCCGTTTCGTGTATTGTTTTTTTCCTCGCTCTGTTTCGCTCATATCGTTTTTTTTTTAAACGCTCCTTTTCACATAGCATCGTACCAAAGAGAAACGCAAAAACGAATCCAAGAGACAAGGGTGGTTAGAGTTTTGAAAGAGTAACAGGATGTCATTGTTTGCGTGGTTCGCATTACTAAAACGTGGGAGTAGTAAAAACGGAGGCTGGCATGTTTTACACTAAGTGATTCCTCGGGGGCTCGCTTACTTTTGCCCTCTTCACCACGTGGCTTTTTTTTTGTTTCTGCTTACTTATCATGGGGGGGAGTATACTATTAAGAGTGTGTTTATGTTTCGTCTGTAATGAATGTGTCGAATTTGTTTTAGAATATATGTGCCAAATGTGTATATGTATACATGTGTGTGTGTGTGTGTGGGTTAGTCATGCAAAACCAACAAGAAGAACAACTGATCGCTGGCGACACACGTTACACCTGCTTATCAATTTATCTAAATGTAGAGTTTTCATATGTGTGTGTGTTGGTGTAAAATATATACATGGACATTTCTGGACAATTCGCTTAACCGATGGAGTCTGGCAAGGCAAAGAAGGTGAGAAAGCGGAGGGCCACCGAGAGGCCACATTTCTTCACCTCTTGCCTCCCTTCTCCGTGCTCCTCATCACCATTAATCCTTCCTTTATCAATCAATAACTAGATGATTCTACTGTAGTTGTGTTTTACAGTGCCTTTTACAAAGTCTTACCTACGTTTTGCAATTGGTTACAGTTATAGTTACTTTCATTATAATGTATGTGTACGTGTGCGTGCGTAGGTATGAATTGTCGTGTGAGTGTGTGTGAGTTCTTTTTTCATCATTGCAATTATGACAATTATAAATTTTGTCAAGTTTTTCGTCATCGTGTTCACCAAGCTTACAGAACCAGTTTTACCTTCCCTTCTTCCATTGACCAATTATCGCAATACACACACACATACACACGTACGCACACGCATCCACACACCCACGTTGGCTCCGTGGTGTTCTCCTACTCCTCCATAACGTCCTAGAGCTGCTTCTCGTTGCGGCTTTTTCCTTTTTGTCGAATCTGTTGTCAAGGATTCCTGCCTCTACGTGCCTGGGACGATCGCTTGGGCATTCCGCCGGACTCTGACTTCGTCAAAAGATCCTTTCACCCTTCCTCGACAGCACCCCGGGACGTCCTCTATTTACATTGCATGTTTACCTGTTCTTTAAACCTTTAAACTAAAAGCAGCACAACATGGCAGCCTACTAACGTTTATCTGTCGATGGTGTGAATGTGTTGTTCTGTGTATTCATATATGCACGCATAGTAGGTGTCATTGGCTGACGAGAAACTAAAGTATACTTATAAGATATCCTTTTTTTTACGTTTCGTTTGAGAAACATATCAAACACCGGCTTTCCGCAGGGGCATCCGTGTTTTGATTTAGGGAACATTGAACTAATAAAAAAAACTACAAATTACGTGTATACGGGTAGTAGATTTCATGTACATTCATTACACATCCTGTGCCTTCTGCATGTGGTGTCCGTGTGTATATTTTTGCTTGATGTTCTTTAATTAGTTTTAGTTTGGCTACAAACTGACAATACGATCATTTATATTCTATTAGCGTGTAATAATGTATGCTTTTTATCAACCCTTCCTACTCATTCTTTTTCTGTTCCTTTTTTCTCTTTCTCTTTCACTCTCTCTCTCTCTTTCTCTTATCATCTCTCTATTTCTAATTTTCAATTTCCCTAACCGAGTTTCTTTTCAATTTATTTACTTTTTGGATGCGATCTCAACGGGAATTTGTCGCAATTCTATGGGACGCTGTTCGGCTCCGAATGTCAATGTGGGTTGCATCAGTGCCATATGTGCCCTAAAATATGTTGAAGCTTAAGGGAAAGTGCTGCAATGGTAAGCAAAAGAATACTGATTGCGTTATTCATCACCACATAGAGAGAGAGAGAGAGAGAGAGAGAGAGAGAGAGAGAAAGGAATTGTTGGAAAGGATAAAGCCGAAGTAGGAATATAGGAAGGTGAAAATGATGGGCGGAAGAGGAAAGTATCGCTGAAGTGAACGCAATATTGTTTTTCAATGTAAAAAAAAACTTTATAAAAAGAAACGATAAAGGCAAATAATAAATGTAACAGTAGAACAATTCACTATAAATTGTAAGCAACTCATATAGAATTTATCATGTGCTAGGAATGGTTTTAATAGCCTTAGGTTGTCAATTGTAGAATGTTTAGTTACATTTTAAGATTCTACTTTAACAAAACCACAGAGGTATTATATTATTTTCGATACACTCATTCTTCTCGGTTGTTCAGATACCCTAAAACGCAATTTTTTATTTAATTCATACAAATTTATTTAAATAAACTTTAGCAGTTACCATCTATTCCAACTGTGTACATTACGAAGGCTTTATTCAATGAAAAAATACTAAACGATTGGATTTGTACTGTTAGGAACACGAGTTTACATGGCTAGTGCAGGTTCGTTTGCGTACTAGAACCATCAACTAGCTTTGTGTAAAGCGATCTTCAAAATATGTCTAGCTTCCTGAAGTGAACTATCGCAGCGGAAATGGAAAGCAGAATGGAGTTGGGAAGGTCAAGTGGTGATGGGAGTGGTGTACTAAACGCATTATGGCAAATGCCAACCAAGTGGAAAAGCACACATACAACAAAAGCAACACACGATGCAACGTAACAACCGAATAAAATAATAACATCAACATTCAGCAGTCCCGACCCACAGCGATGGGATTTGACTCATTTTCTTAACACTCAGACACACACACATGCTAGTGCGCTTAGAAATGAAGTCAACTGTACACAAGAACGCAACCGAAGGGCCAAAAATGATGACGGTAGTGGCAACGGTGACAACAGCAGCATTGGCAGCTACACGCTTTGTGGTGTTGGGAGGGTGGTAGTTTTGGTGGTGGTGGTGCTGGTGTGGTAGATGGGAGACTAGGCGCTACACCCCGGCCAGAAACTAACCTGCTGGTTCATGTAGTGCGGCTGCCCGGCCATCGGCAGGTTCATCATCGATGGGTGTTGCTGCTGGGCGATGCTCATGTGCGACTGCTGCTGTTGCTGCTGATGAGCCAGCATCTGATGCTGCTGCTGCTGGGACTGCTGTTGCTGCGAGTTCATCGGTATCATCGGTCCGTGAAGATGGGACGGGGCGGTTTGATGCTGCTGTTGCTGCTGTCCGGGATGTAGATTCTGGTGCGGGTGCGACATTTGCATCATAGTCTGCGTGTGTGGCAAACGAAAAGGAACAGTTTAGTGCATGATGGATTGAGTTTACATCATTGCGGAAGCGTAATATGGATTGTTGGAATGCGCCCTCTTAATAGCGTAACAGAGTTGATTGATCGATGAAACGACGCTCCCGGACATTGAAATTCTTCCGGTTGATAGACGTGCCTTCGATTAGAAGGATTTTATGGTGAAAATGTTTTTTTACGAATGTGGCAGAGCTGAAACATAGGGTTTTTTGCTGTTTTTCCTTTTTCCATCATAACAAAACAATAGCCTGATGATGATGTTTTGCTAGCTGTCAGTTTGACAGCTTTTGGCAGAATTTCGAAATTCGTCTTCGAAAAAGAAAACAACCGCGGCAGCGCTTCTCGTACGTCATCTGTCAACCGGTATCTCAAGCATCAAAACACACACACACATGCGTAGAGAGACACATTTTACATGCATATGTAGTGTCGATGTTTTCTTCCCGTCTTGAGTTTAAACATACAAACTGATTGGACGCGGAAAAGTAATTGTTTCTTTCGTATCTCATGTACGATTTTAGCATTTCAGCATTAAAAGGAAGAATTTGACAGGGATAAGCACGGTTGCACTGTTGCTAGTTCTAACTAAATCGAAATAACAATAGAGTGAAAAGACACCAACCTTAACCGCCCTAGGTTTGCCGGTCGGACCAGGATGGCGGTCACGAAAGAAAGAAAAACACACGCAATCGACTAGCACACACAATTCGTAGCCACGAAAATTTCGAACACAAGCACACACACACGCACACGCGATCTATGACGCCGGAAAATCACCGAGATAAAATGAGACCGAATACGACGACGAGGCCGCCTTTCACGTTCTTAGAGTGACGGCCACGACACTTCTGGGTTTTCTGTTCGAATTCGAACCGCACCGCACCAACACAGCAGAATGTGTTGCCCTAAAACGAAAGCAGTCACTGTGTGCGTCTGAAGGGTGTGTAATACAACACTAGCCTAAAAACACACACAAACACATCCAGAGAGAGAGACAACGGCAAGATGAGCGCGCACGCACACATCGGCACAGCTGTAGCATCTCTTTCTCTCTCACACACACTCGCTGTATCATCTCGGCTTCTATCTCCTATTCGCTTGAACCACCAAGGTCTCTTCTATATAGAACGGTAAATTTAATATCATGTGCTGGAGCAAATTAAATGGAAACTCCATTTAAAGCCAACTCCACACAAGCAAGAAATATATAAGCGTGCGAATGTGAGTGTAAGTGAGTGTGATGAGAGGGAACCGGAGGGTGGTGTAGAAGCATCCACAAACAACATTTTCAATTTTACTTCTATTTTCAACCTTCAAGTGCTGCTCCCTCTCGCTCGCACTGCTATTCACCGTGTCTGACAACCAGATCCACTCGACACAAGCAATTGCCCTTAGTTTCTTCTATCCCTCGCACACATGGATCCTTATATCTATCAACCAACTCCGCTCGCTTGCCCCCATTTCCGCCTGTTTGCAACGTCACATCTTCACGATATAATGTCATTCCGTCATCTCCCCTCCGTAGCATCAAAGAATGTATTTTGATTTATTTAATCTGCTGTTTTATTACTATTTGAATTCATTCGGTAATTCTAAAATATTACGTTTTTGATGTGCTTCCTGCATACTCGCTCGAGGGTTGGCTCGGGAAGATATTCCCCCATTGTGTACTGCGGAGCAGTAGTCAGCATTTGAGTGCTCGTCTCTGGCACTGCTTCGTTCCATCGCATATTGGTAAACTGACATGTTTTCTTTTTCTCTCTTGTTTGCTAAACAAAAACCATCCACAAAACCATTACGACTGGCGTGGTACGTGAAGTCGGGATGGGGTTGGTGGAAAGAAATGGACGTTTCTTATCTGGTACTTATGTCAAATTTGAAGACGACTGCTTCCTGCTCTCTACATGTCCACTAAACACGTCTCTGAAGACGTCAAAAGATAGGGAGCGAAAGAGAGGGATAGAGAAAGGAAGAAAAGAAAGTCTGTCCGAAGAGTGGCCGAGATTACGAGATTCGTAACCGTCCCCGGCCGCCGCCGTACCGGACCAAGGTTACTACAGGACAGCGTACAGTGACAGCGTTATTATATAACTACCACCACGGTGGGAACTAAGGAAGGTCCAAAGCGCTGCGGCGTAGTTGTTACGACTTGCAACTATATAAAAGCAGAGAATGCACTAAAAGTATGTTACCTGGTGCTGTACGCTTCACAAAACGAAACGAATCTACTGGTATCAGAAACGTGACACTCACAAGAAAATGGTTCCTCCAAATCGGGAGGATATTATTTATTCCACCTATTGAGAAAACAACAATATTCCCACCCGTCTCATGCCGTACACAGCGTACACACAGCCACATACAAAGAAACACACGATCGTAGGGCCAAAGGTATTCTCTTCCAACATGGTGTCCTCCAACGACTGACGGTGAATAGAAAAAAAATAAAAATAGATATGGCCCCATCATCATCATTACGCTCATATCTGTTATTCAAATATTGACATACAGTGATGCGCAATAGTATGGTGGCAGCAGGGCTGTACAGGCCAAAGCAACCTTGGGGGGTTGGTTTGGAAACACAAACGCGCACATACGCGTGCACAGAAAAGGAAGCTCCCAGCAACAGCAGCACGGGAAGCTGGAAAGCCGGGCATTACGGCAGGTGGCCACACAATACAGTATCCTTCGAAGTTAACATATCCTCTCTCCCACCCCAAACGACATTCCATGCCACGCTCGTTCGTACATGAATGCATAAAATAATTCGCATCTCCTATTCTCTTTAATGACGAGCTTCATTATATTATTTACGATAAAAGTGCGCGATTTCGCAAATGGATTCACTTTCCTTTCGCACCACTGTTGCAGAAGCAGTGGCAGCAGGTGGAAGCTGGTGCGCAAAAGCGAGGGATTGTGTTTCCATCTCGCATTGGATTGCATGCGTCATAGTCGCGAGCAGCACAGCTGGAGGATTCCAACAAATCGCGCGTGCAGTTTACCAGCAGTGGGAATTTATTAAACATATTTGTCCTACATTGTCACTATATTTAGTTACATCCTATGGTCACGTCTCGCCAAACTTCAGCCAGAGTCTCTCAATCTTGCAGCACAGAGCGTGAGATTTCGAATTCAAGACTAGCTTCTGGCACTAGACCGCAACTAGACCGCAACTGCAGCTGCCCTAAAAGAAACGATTATTTTACTGCAAACGCAGAAACAGTCAAGAACGGCGAACGAACATCACCAACTCACCCGCCCCCTAGCCGGGCTGCATTATCATTAATCATATCTGGCCTGAATGGCGCCATGGTTGGCTATCTTCTGCTATTATGTGTAACGAAATTATGCGCAAATCAACGAGCACAAAAATCCTCCGATACATAAAACTGCTCCGCAGCGAACGAGAGCGTGAGTTCACTTTAAGTAGTTCCTATTTCTTTTATCTGTATTTATCGGTTTCCATGTTTGTCGAGCGGAAGAGGTGGGTGGATCGGGTGAACGAAACACTGCAAACATCGCTGGTTCGTTCAAACGTACTTGTATGACTCGGCTGCGATCGAACCTGGGAACCTTATGTTGAACGCGTGGAGGCGTTTTGTAGCAAGATGTTGCCACCAGAAATCGGTGACGTGATTTCTTCGCAAGTCCGTTAGGATCCAAGCCCTGTGCGCCGATAGTCTAAACTCTCTGCTTCGCAGTGCGCACATGTGGCGAACGATAGTATTTCTAGTTTGAATAGGCTAGAATTCTCACTTCCAAAGTCGGTGAATGTTGCGACTAAAACATGTGCGACTAAAACATCTCCTACTCCGTAGCGTAGGAGATCGGAAAACACTTGTGCTTGCAGATAATCATCACACCAGCGATAGGAAACATACCTGCTGCGTTGGTTTGTAGGACGATGCATACGCCGGTGCATAGTTTGAGTGTTGCTGCTGTTGTAGACCCTGCATGTGCTGAAGGTGGCCGGGAGTTTGCGCAACGGTGGGTCCATTCTGGGGCGAGTGCTTCGAATGATTCACCAAATGGCTGTTCTGCTGCTGGTGCTGCGGGTGCTGTTGATGCGAATGTTGCTGCTGCTGCTGCAGCTGATGCTGCTGCTGTTGGGGTGGCGGTTGCTGCTGCTGATGGTGATGTTGCTGGGGTTGCTGATTCTGTTGCTGCTGCTGATTCTGTTGCTGCTGCTGCTGCTGCTGCTGCTGGATCGTTGCTTGTGGCGGTGGGGAGTATATTGATTGTTGTGGTGATTGTTGCTGCTCGCCTTCCGTTCCCTGGTTGATGGTTTTTTTTTTTTTTTGGAGAGAAGTGAAGAATTGGGCGGGTAAGCAATAGAACGCGTTCGAACGATGGGAACGGGCCAGAGCATATCACACTTACTTTTGACACTAAACTCGCCCGGTAGGCGGCGAGCGCTTTCAGATAGTCCTTCTTAGCAGCTTCCGTTTTCTTTTTATACACCTGCGGGCGAACAACAAGGCAAACAGATCGTAAGTCGGTCGGTGGCAAGCAATCGATCGGGCATCCCCTGCGATGATAGTTTCGCGCTATTGCATACATCCAGGCGCTAGGCGTATCATGTCCACCGCACCGCGCTGCTGTTACGCTGAACAGCAGCTGAACAAAAGCCAACGAAACAACCATAAACTAGTTGCTGTAGCTCGGCGCATGTAAGACCATCGCATTACAACGCTCGGTAGGGGAAGCGGGGATGGCGGTGCAAGAGGGGTACAAAATATCATTAAAGAAGAACAATAACACAAACTAGATGGCAATAACGAGTGAGAGAGAGAGAGAGAGAGAGAGAGAGAGAGAGAGAGAGAGAGAGCGCCCGAGCGGCCGGGGGCGACGCATTGAAACGAAACAGAAACGCACACAAAACCGACGAGGAAGTAAAAGAGTGATTCTCATCTTGAAAATTAAATTGAAAAACTTTGCAAATGTTTCCACCATCGCCGTGCTCGGCTCTCGCTCTGGCCGCCCTCCGCACCCCAGCAGCGGTCCTGCTCGGGCCGATTCGTGCGTTTGTTTGAGGATGAGAGCGCAAAGATGTATCTGCTGCAGACACGCGCACACACACACACACGCACACCCATACACTGGAGAAATGAAATAGGAATAGTCGAGCGTTGGAGAAGCTGCCCTCCCCCCGCCACCACCTTCCTCGCCCCTTCCCAGGGGGAGCTGCCACACTCGGTGACACACTACTGTACGCTCCCGTGTCCTCTCCCGGGGAGAGCGAACCAGAACGAAGCGAGCTGCGATTCGCCTCTCGCTCCGTCGTACGTGCGACACCCGAAACATCTGCTATATCTGCTCTACTATCGGAGCCATTCCCCGCGCGCACGGATAAGAACGGATCTCGATGGCCGATGCCACCCACATGCCCAATAACAACATACACACAGTGCCATGAGGCAGTATGGGGGGAGGTTTGCGTGCGGTGTGTACATGTGTAAAAACGAGCAGGCAATGTAGCGCTGCTGCTCCTGTCGCACCGGCGAGGCGAGCGGCGGACGGGGGGCGGGTTCGCTTCGTTTTCGCCACCGAACATGATGTAAGACTTTTTCGACGAGCGCGCTTAGAAGAGCCGGTTGTTTAAACGAAAATTTCACAATATAAAGCTCATCATAAAGAACCGCCGGGCTGCACAGGGATAGAAGCGAGCGAACGAGCGAGCGAGCGAGCGAGACCGATGCGCAAGGATGTGAATGTGGAGGCCCGAGGATGGGGAGGAAATTCGTTATGTTATATAGCCGATACGACATACACAGCGCGAGTAGCAAAATACAATTGCATACACAGTCCGTTCCCCATCAACTGTGCCTTCCAATTGCGCCCCGACAGCAGGAGAAGCACTAGCGAGTGCACTTTTTGGTTGTTTGTTAACCTTTATTATTCTTTTTTTCTTTTTTTTCTTCTTTTTTTGTTGTTGCATGGATTACTTCCATCTATTGCTTTTGCTACCGCTTGCTTGCTTGCCTTGCGCCCTGGGCGAGCTCCATTATTCATCGGGGACCAATATTGGAAACGCGAAAAGAAAAAGAAAACATACAGCACAAAGTTGCAACATGCAAAAGAAGCTCCGCGTTCGCTCCGATAATGATAACGATCGATCCTCGCGCAGTACGCGATTTTCTTTTCCCTTTTTTTGTTTGTTTGTTTCCCCACACAAACAAATAAACAATCGGAAAGAGCGGACGGAAAATGGCAGGATATCCTGCCCTGCCCAGGACACTGGATGGGTAATCGGATTCCGATTGCAGGAGAGGCAGCAGAAGGCTGCCCCCTATCCGAGTGGAGGGGAGGATAGGGGCAACGAGCCCCGTACGTACATCCTTCCCATCCCGCCGGCGCCTAATGAGAAGCTCTTGTGAAGAAGATTATTGCAAATTCAATTGGATTTCGTTTCTTTAGAAAAGGATTCCTCCGCAGGAGATAGGAGCAGCACGGGCGGGACAGCGGTGGAACAGTCCTATCCCATCTCTTTTTCTCCTCTAGAGCCTCGCGCCTTGCCGATCCACTAGCAATGCGTCCCGCCTCGGTACGGGCTCCGGGAACGCGCACGGTTGATCAATATTTGCTCGAAAGCATCTCGGCGAACCAGCTTGCCACACGGAGCCTGCCTGACTCCGACTGCCCAGGACCGAAGGCACGGGAAAGAGATGGCTTTCAAATGGGTACGCATGTACGCGCGCTTCGCCATATGTGTGGCTCCGGAACGCGGAAAAGCGAAACACCCACGTAAACAGTAACCGACGGCCGAAACAACATGTTTTCAATTCGATCTCGCCCGGACTCGACCTCGATTGTTTTTAGGCACGCTGTCGTGGGTTCGAGTGTGCAGCAGCGCCGGACCAACTGAATACTGCATCCTGGTCCGCTCGACAAATGGCTAGGATGACGGGCGCGTTTGTTGTTTAAGAACAAAATTTTCGCCACTGGGCGCGGTGGTGGTTGCCTGAAAGAGCTGCATTTTGCGTTGATTTTCCAACATTTAAAACAAGCAATTAGTAGCGCGCGTCAACTAGCAAACTATGAGTGGGATTTTGACAGTTCAGTATCATGACAGATCTGTTGCGCTCCAGCTCTGGCGAAAGAGTTCACTAATTTGGATACGTCAAAATCTTATTGACAGTTGACGGGTAGTGCTGCTACGGGCATTATGGCATACACTCAACGAGTCAATTA
>JXXA01020694.1:0-23180 GCA_000956255.1 Anopheles punctulatus
TCGCTCGCTCAGCTAGTGCCGGCTCAAAACAGGCCGGAAATAATCGACGGAAAAAGCGTACCATAAGCGGCATGACACCGCACAAACTGCCGACCAATCGGCACCGTTGCCCGATCGCTCAGAGCGAAAAGTTTTCCATCTAATCAGTTCCCATTCGCGAGCGGCATTTGTGACGCCGTGGAAAAAAAATACCATGGTGTCGAGCGAATAATGAAAAAAAGCACACTGCTTTCCCCGAGAAGCATCCACACGCCAACCCACTTCCGGATGCCATTTTTCCATGCCCAGTCGCAACTCGCGCTCGCTACCATGCTATCTGCATCTGCGGGGAGACAAATGGCGAACAGGAAAACATAAATCGTGGCACTCCTTTCCCACACCGGGCGAGAGGAAATGTCGGTACGTGCCGGGGCACCCCACAGTCGTGGTCCCCCGGAAACGAGCCGACCTTTCGCAATCGTCATTCAACCGGCTGGGAGCGGAAAGATCCGGAAGATCCCGAGTTCCGTTTGGGTTCGTTGGTGCGTGTGTGTGTGGAGGGCAGGGGGGGGGCGAGAATTTGTCGTAAGAATGGGCTTATATTTTCTGTTCTTGTTATTTGGCTTTAGCTTTACGTCTGCCAGCAGGTGGAAAGCGCTACTTCTCGAGAGTTTAGCGTATGTCGAACCACTTTTCACCGTGACGTATGTTTTTCTTCACCTCGGCCTACAACACCAACAAAAGGCAAAGACACTTCTTCCATATCAAGCGCTAGATGACTTGCTTGCACCTCCCGAAAACGTCCCATCGGCAAACGTCGAAGCGAGTGATCAAGAATATTTGCCAAAATGTTATTTCTTTTTATGTTCTTTGCTTGCCACGAACCAAACCGTTCGGTTTTCCTCCCGGCAGAAAGCAAGCGTTGTTGATTCTAGCAGCAACCGAAGAAGAAAAACGAAACCCTTTTCGCTGTTTTATTTGCCACGATAAAACCTGGCCCAACATTTCCTTATCCTGCGACGCTCGGCACAACCGACGTGGCTGCTAGCGACGCGTGCCCACCGAGTGGGCTTATTCCGATGGACGTGTTTATCCGCTTTGCCGTGTTGAGCCCGCTCAAGCTCAAGGGCTCCTGCGGGAGCGGAAGTTAAGTGATATTCCGGTATCGATTTTTCGCCTGCGGGACCTCGGCATGGGGACCAGAAATAGAAGGAAACCGGAGCCGCGCATTCGGAGCGGAGATCGATCCCGATGGCTTACGGTTAATGGTGGCATGCATTAAGATACGGTTGCGGGTCACATTTGTCGTGGGGATTTCTTTTCCAAGAATGCGTGCGTGTGTGTGTGTGTGTGAGGTTGATGGGATGCCTCACTTTCTATCTTCCCGCATTCAATTGTTTGCGAAATCGTTGGCGAAAGTATTATCCCAATAGGGTGAGAGTGAACAATGGTTTATTTACATCTGTTGTAAATTTCTAGAAGAAACATGATTTTCGATGAGCAATACGGCAAAGCCGTCTTCAACATTTTTTAGAAAATTACAACCGAATCAACTACTCTTTTCGCAGGCTCAAGGAAATGTTACATTGCTATCACATATTTTGTTTTGAAGTCTCTTTCAATAATTAGAATGTACGGAATGTTTGTACAGAAAATTAATTAAATAAATTTCCAACCCAAGATAATTCTCCATTTTTACAAAGCAAGTTTTACCGAACACGGTTCCAAAACATCCACGAAAATGAAACAAAAATTCACCAGACCTGTTTCATTCTTGTCGTCCTTAATTTTCTTCCTTCCTTCACTGCTTTCTACTCTTTAATGCTATCGTCGAGTCTCGCCGAGTTTCGCTCATCAGTCAGCCAGCCCAAAAACTTCCCGGGAAGAGTTTTATCGAATAATTCATGGCGAGCATTTCGAGCGGAACGGGACTCCACCTGCTCGGGCTCACGTGAAATCCCACGACGTCCAACAGCGAATCGGGCGACGGAAATGGGAGTACCAATTTCCATCAACCGACCGAATTCACCCAAAACCGCACGGTTTGCTGTGGTGTTTTTTTTTTCATTGCCGAAATCGTTTCCGTCGTCACTCGATAACGGTGCCAAACCAATCGCAATCGCACTCGGCTTCCCGGATGGCCTGGTTTCATTCGACAGACCCTTCTCCTTTTACCATACTCAACCCCACCAACCCCTCAACGGTCTGGTCCACCAGCGTCTTGCTTACCTTGAGCTTATTAACTAATTCGGGGCACCGGTTGGCCAGGTAGGGAGAGAATTTTAGTGCTGTCCGACCGAGTTTCGGTGCAATTCTTGTGTGCGGACAGTGTATGGATTGATTAAAGTGAATTTGTCGTACAATGTGTGTCTCATTGTGGTAGTGGTTAGGAAGTTCGCAAGTAAAAGACATCTCATAAATTAAAGAGAAAATATAATGGATTTTTTGTTTTATATCTGTCTTTAGCCATTTGAATATCGTAAAGCTGTATTAGACACAGATCTAGATATCTTTATTCAAATTATGTTCTCAATATTTTATTCATTACATCTATATATGTTCTAAAAAGAACTATATAATAAAATATCGGTAATAAATAATTTATGTTATTGATGATTTATATTCTTAGTTTAATTGATTGATTGTAATTGTGATAGCATAAACTTTTTTAACATATTCATACGATAGTATGAAAAATCAGGAGAATGAATTCTTTTGTTAATTCAAGACACTATTCCTAGAAAGAATTTAGCATATTGTGAAAGGCTAGCTTCTCTTTTACGAGAGGGCATATATTTTTTTTTCCAACGTATCCGTAACAGAAATCAGAAACAAAGCACAACGTTTTTAAACAAAAAGTGAACCATGTTTTTCCACAGTGTTCAACTCATCCTTACAAACGATTTGACCAGCTCATTCGCCAGACTCGCTCGTACAATCCCTCAGTTCTCTCCCCCCCCCCCCCTTCCCTAACACTTCAACTTCCTACACGCTTGAAGCACTTGCGAACTTCGCCCTCGGTTTGGGGACCGTAATGAAAATATAAAGAGAGATTTAATGCAGTCCCCAAACAGCCTGTTGATGGACAACGTTGCGCATCATGAAGTCGGTACGAGTTGAGCATCGCTGAACCTCAACCCTCCCCATCATCGTCATCACCATCATCATCACCGTCGTTCATCGTCGGTGTCGTGTGATTTGGCCGTTCCAGCGTATATGTGATTATATACGATTTTTGTCATGGAGTAGGAGGCGGTAGAGGGGAATTCCGAATTGTGCGAATCACAAATCGTTCCAACCGACGGTGTCCACTTCTGCTGGGAAACGTTCTGGTCATCGCACCGTACCAAACTAACAACCGAATATTTGAAACCCATGAAATCCACGTGTGTGTGTGTGGGTGTGTGTTTGCTTCGAAATGCGAAACAGAATCGCCCTCCTCCCCACCGACGGCAAGGACATAAATACCTCGCACGAACGTGCCAAGTGGAGCGGGGCAGAAGAATTATGTGTATTCAATTAAGTCTCGACCGCGGGTCATTTCGGTCACCGCTTTGAAAGGAATGTAGGCAACACGGTACGACGCGAAGGGCGACACGGTGGGTCGTGTGGCTCATGTTTGGGATGATTGAAACTGACGAATCGGTTGGTGCGAGTCGAGGCGGCATGATGACGCGCTCCAAGTGGTCCGGTTTTTAGGGAGCACCGTGTCCCGACGGATGGTTGGGGGTGTGGCGCGTGTTAGGTGAAGTGACAGCCATTGGCTAGGATGTTCATTTGTCGAGCATGAAGCTGTATAATTGCTTGGTCAAAAGGAAAATGTGCCATTGTGTATTACTGAGCTGGGTTCCCGGCTAGCTCGACCCGACGGTCGCTGGTGTGATTCATTATGAAGTTGTTCATTTAGTTGGAATTTGAAAACCCTTTTGAGATTGGCGCGGAACAGTGGTGGAACCTGTGGGGACGCGCTGGAATCAGTGTCGAATATTTATGTCAATTTTGCTGCCCTATCGAACATTGAATTGTTCGTACAAATAAACTAGATTCGAGGGGTTCGGATTGATTAGTCAACAGCTATCTATAGTAACATGAAGAGCAGTCTGTTTGGCTTCAAACTTACAATTGACACAGTATAATTGTTTGGCATAGTTTTTGAGATTGTTTATTTAATCATATGCATAAAACATATGCAATATATTTACATAATGAACAGAATTAATGCATCAAAAACAAGAATTTTACGAGGAAATCAACAAAAGTCTTAAAGAAACAGAAAAAAATTATATTTCATACACACACTGTGCATTAAATTGCATCTGATAAACTTTGCATGAAAATGCATTTGATAAACTTTAATCAATTGAAATTGTTTTTAATGATTGAATTTTGTTTTGAAATTTGAAAAATACACTATTATAAATTGAACCATGTACATTCATACCACAAGTTTACACAAGGTTAATATAAGATTATTTAAGTCTTATGTTTATAATCAACCCTATTTGGACGGTTTTACTCTGGTAAAAAATGGCGAACCAAGTATGGTAGTAAAAACTAGTTATTTGTGCCTGATAAAACAATGCTTCTCCAGCGTTAGATTATTCGCGTAAGGTAATAAAAACGATTTTAATTACGAGTTGCAATTCGGCGCAACGGCGTGCATTATAGAATCAAAGTTAATAAGTGTTAGTGTTTATTAAATATTCAATAGTTATTGGTAAAACCGGGCATTTTATTTTAATCCGTTTCATTTGCATTCTTCAAGGAAAAGCAAATCCTGGATAACGCCTCTCGATTGGAGCGTTTGGCTATTAAGCTGATTGAACAAAGTTGCCCCAAGCCCAGCACAGTGCCACAATTCGACTTTCCTCCACTGAATATTGAATCCACTGTCACGGTGGAACGTAAAAAGCCTCTCAAATGCATCCACCCGTCACACCAATGCTTTAATTGATTCTTTAATCTGCAAAGTTGATAATTGAAAACGAAAAATGCTTCCCGCTCTGGCTGTTGAGCTGAGCGTCAGGGCCGAACTTGAAATGCAAACTTTGCCTTCATCGAAGCATTTGGAAACGAAAACGATCTACTTTTCTCTATCGACAGTCGCGAAACGCGTCTCCCGCTCTCGTTTCGGTGTATTTGTGTGAATGCATAGTGTCCCGATGAGTTTTTATTTTAATTTTGCAACCCTATCGCAAACTTTATCGTTACGGCCGGACCGCTTCCAGTCTGGTGAGCTTTTGCGATGCCTCACGATGAGCGGTCGAAACGAAAAGGTTCAAATGTTGACCGTCAAGCCGAACGTGAACCAACACGGAGGGAAGAAAAATAATCTCACTCCACAACAATTCCGCGGTCCGAATGTACCCTCAGTTGTGCGGGTTTTCAAAAAGGGCGCTCTTTTGTAGACGCGAGCTCGAAAGGGAAAACCCCCAACGTATTGAGATGCGATCGTGATGGTCAATATACATAATTAGTCCATTTCCGGGCCCGACGGTATCCCACACCGAGCGAGGAAATCACGTGGGAAAAATCACAAAAAAGGGCAACTTACTCCCCTTCGGTAATGGAAGTTAATTTGCTCGTTTGTTTCTCATTTCTATTACCGCGCGCCTTTGGCGAGTACGAACAAAAAAAATGTAAAAAAATACCGGTACAAGGTAGTGAAGAAATCTACACCAATACACCAACACCGAAAATCGTTTGTGTGCGTTCGATACGCGGCTCCGGGAGACCTGCGAAAAATTTCGCACGCACCAAACGCGAGCGCGTATTTTTCCATCCCATTGATGCCCCAATCTGCCATTAAAATTATCATAAATTCTTGCAGGATTTTCCAAATGCTTTTAACCACTACCACCACCACAACCACCACCTGCGAGCCCCATTTCAGGTCCTGGAACCTGGAATGCCAGACACGCGTGCTGGGAGTTGTGTGAAATGTGCCACACTATAGCGTTCTGCTCTTCGCACGCACAGTCATACACAATTGGATAAGTACTGTCGCACGAATGGGTGGGCTAGTAGGTGGATTTTACCCGAAGTCATTCGCAGTCTTTAGCGAAGTCTCGAAACTGCCGCAGAGATACCGAGCAGGACGATGACGATGATGATGATGATGATGATTTTGATGGCACGCTTCCTTCCCAAGGGGTCACCGATTGCGCCCTAATGACATTACGGTTTGCTTTTTCGCTTTTGTTTCGAAATTTTTCAAGCGACTCGGTGCTTTGGAAAAGTTCGATTTCCGTTCCCGCTCATTGGTCATTGGGCGAAGGCGGGTTTTTGTTTGTGGTTGAGACGGAATCGCGCGGCTTTCGCCTTTGGGGACTTTGGGGACGGTTCTTTGTGTACGAGGAACTGGAGAAGTATGCTTCACTGGCTTCCGAACTCCCGAATTCAACCCCCGGCCGATAAGACCGTTTTCGTTGTCCAGTGAATGTGGGACGTCGTTACGAGATACCATTGAAGATTGTCTCCTGCACTCTCTGCAGGATGCGTTTGTTCCGGGTTTTGTACCGAAAACACTGCCTGAGGAGCAACGGCAGGAACGAAGGGAACGAAGTGCTCGTAAATATTTGACATTTTTCCGTGCCATGCGTAAACATGTCTGCTTCGATCGTCAGGGGAGGTGATTTCATTTTATGCTTTCCTTGCCTGTGCCTCTCGAGTGGTAAAGTGAAAGTTGCATCTGTTGTCTTTTTTTTTGCATGAGTGGTAGATCAAGCTGACGAAAATCAATTGTAGCTTTTTTTCGTAGACGGACTACGCAAAAAACCATGGCAGTAGAGAGAAGCAGTTTCCTTCACGTTCCTTGAATCCCTTGTCGAAAACTTTCGAGTGCGTTTTCAGAACAACTATAAGACCGGCGCAACGAAATGGACACCTTCTATTTGGATTTGTTTTATTTTTCAAATCATTTTCACCAAGAGACTGTCCATGGAATATGCTTACTAATGGAAAAGAAATGGCGCGTAAGTAAAATAGGATAAACGACCCCGGAATGGAACGGATACCCGCGGAGCATTTTGTATAGTGAGCCGTAGGTGAGAAGTTCAATTGGATTTATGGAAGTTGTGATTTCGGGGAATGCATAAGATAGGTCACTTAATTTCTCAGCTTTTCAAAAGCTCATTTGCTATGAACAATTGCAACAGTTTTTTTTTTATTTTAATTGATGATTTAAATTTGATGATGAACACAAAGAAGGATAATCTCTGCGCTTGCTGGACGACTTTGCTAGTAAAAGATGAATCAAATTAATTTACGATTGTGTTTTCAAAATAAAACAAAACACATTCAACGAATCACTGTTTGCCGACAGTATGTGTCCTTTGTGACGTGCAAAGCCTTCGTCTCGTTCCGTTTGACGTATGAAGCAATTTCACCCTTCAGTGAATGTCAAATGCTCCTCATTGATTGTATCAAATGTGCACCAGACCGATTAATGTTCGAGACGAGGTATAAAAAACACACACGTTTGACATATGTACAACAATATATTCAAGCTCGGTTTTAAGGATTAATTTCCATATGCCTTCAGTACGCAGCACACTGTATTTGATTAATCAGCATCATGAGAAAATTTGTGGTTAAAATATGAGAATTAAGGGTAAAAACTAAAATGAGTAATTATTTTTGATTGATTATGTATGCGCAAAAGATCTATCATAGGAAAGTTCCTTCAAACGTTTATTAAAGTATTTTTAACAATATAAATAAAACTTGTGAGCTGAATTTTGCTTTTCTCATTGTAGTTTTGAAGCATCTTTTCAACGATTAAATTTCTTCGCCGTTTCAAAATCAATCAATAATTCGTCAGCACATCGCGACGGAGGACAACTGTGAACCATTAATATTTTAAAACAACTACCAAACCATTCATCGCACGTCCTACTATCAATTCCACCAGCGTATTATACTTAATCTCACCTGCAAGGTAAACTTAATCCGAGCTTTAGTTTTCCCACCATAGCATCGTTGAATCGCTCCCGTCCCCCTTGTAAACTAACGCCCCCCGGGTCTGATGAACAACGTCGTCCATAACACGGCCGAGAGGAAAACTTTGAACCGCTATCGCACCGTTATTTTTTTCACCGCCCCCTTTGGTCACAGGGATGACATGAAGCAAACCGGGTCCCCGTGCAAAACTGAACCACGACCCGAAGATCAAGCGAGCGAACGAGGAACCAGGTGCGGGAATGAACCGGCGAAGCAGAAGGAAAAAAATCAACGCAAGAACAAAAAGGTTGAACGTTCCGAAACAACACCGCAACCTTTCCGGAGCACATAACCCGACCTTTTTATGTCACGGAGACCACCAGTAGGGCACCTCTTTCACAGCGCCCACCCACCGAATGGTGGCCGGTGGGAAGAAAGCCTTTGCGCATATTCACACTCGATAAAGCCGACTAAAAATGTGGGTCCCGAAGTCCGGCCTTTTAGCACCTGAAAATGGATCCCGGGCGACGGCTCTACCGTGCCGGATCGTTTGCAGCGACCTTCGGTGGGAAAAGAGGACGGGGAAAGTTGAGAAAAAAAAACGTTGCCTGCATCATAATAAACAAGGTAAAACACATACAAGCACACTCGTGCGAAACGGGAAACGGAGAAAACCCTCGACTTACATCCAGCGGATCATCCGTCGGCTGAGCAGTAAAGTGTGGCCAACGCTGGTGGCGGAGAGAGGTCGGGGTGAAAGGTGAACAAATAACCGAAACGAATGACCCATAAACATTCGAACGATATAATTCATAAAAATAATCGTTTCCATCGCCAACTCCTTTGGCTCGACGATTCAACGGCGAGCGAGGAATCACGTATTAAAAATAGATGAAATATGACACAAGTTGGTCGTTTTACCTCGGGAGGACTACAAAATGGCAAGAAAACTATGAAAGCACTAGAAAATAGAGAGATATGTAAGCTGCAAAAGTAAAGAGACACAACGTCTGATTTTAAGCATAACTTGCTTTGCTAAACCAATCTTCGAAAAACTAGCTTAAATAAGAGTAACCTTTCCGGTGATGCGTTTACTTTTTTCATTTTTATGTTTCTTCGAACGTTTTCAAAGACTCTAGTTAGAAGTCGTTAATATCAGTGCATGTTCGAAAACCTTGTGTTTTTAAGCTTAAAAAAGAAAATAAATTATGTTAAGAATGTGAAAGCCAAACCTTGGCTAATAAAAAATATCATAAAAAATTGAAGTGCGCTAGAAATTTTATTTGACTAAACAAGATGAATGTAATCTTGATTGAGCTTTTCTTAACCAATTTTACAAACATAATAGATTATTTAAAAAATTATAAACATTTCAGTCCGATGTTTGCATCGGCATGATTTTTTGTTTTTTGATGTTCAACTTTTTTTTTATTTAACATTTCAAAAATTCTATGTCAAACAATAGTTTGTTATAAACATTTAATGCGTGTAATAAATTAGTTGGCCATCATCAAATTAAACACAAAATTAATTTTATTACGACTTATTCCCATTGCTACACGGATGTTATCCTCAACAGAATAAGACATAACCATTTATCGCTATCACTTTTCATCCAGCTTTTCATCCAGTTTTTCACAGGAAACAATGATCGATTTGCCCAATAACCACTACTAAAATGCTAAATGTCCATGACCTAGCGAAACGCTTCCCACTCCCAACACTCACCCGAGTAGCCGATGTGCATCGGGCGCGAAGATGACAGTTGACCACTGCCGGTCCCCATTCCGGTCAGTCCACCTCCGCCCAGCTCGTTTCCGACCGCCGTCGAACCCACACCACCGCCCCCGATCAACCCACCACCACCACCGCCGCCAACACCGACTCCGCCACCCAACCCGGTCTGGAAGGAGGAGGAGCTGGAGATCGTGGTCGTGGGGTAGGCCGGTCCGGGGACGGGCTCCGGATCGGGCATCGGTGGATAGACGGGATCGCAACATTCACGCTCGGGAAATTCGCTCCCTCCGACGAAGTGTGTTGGCCGCCAGTTCGGTCCTCCGTCGAACGCCGGTCCGAGCAGGGTGACGAGCAGGAAGCAGGCTGCATAACCGTACGACAACCGTGGCCAACCGTGGCGAGCCACTCTCGTCCTTCCCCGGTGCCCACCGCCCGCACACTCATCCGCACCGCCTGGGACGGACGCCGCTGATCGTTGCCGGCCGCCGACGTTACAACTGGCGCTCATTTTCTGCGTTGCTTCTTCACTCGCCGCTCGCACATTCTACCAGGGGAAAACGCTGGAAACACTTCGCTTTAGGCACACACATGCACGGGCGGGCCGGTGGGCTTCGGGTTTCTCTTTCCTTACGATTCGCAGCACTTCACTCGTTTCAGCGATCATACGCGCACAGGACAGGAGGCACCCGTTTCGTATCGGGAATGCTGCAAAACTATTCGATTCCACTGCTTTCGGTTGTTGTTTCTTTACTATTTTTCGGTCAACAGGCGCACCGGCGATGCCGTGATGGTGATTGGGAAAGCTTTACGTTCATTACGTTTCGTTCCCGCGAGCAGCGTTGTATGAAGGATTGGGGTGGGTGGGTATAAAAATAAAACCAGACCCCTCCCCGTACACGGAAGGCCATTACCATTACGGGGGAGGGGGAGAAAAGTTAATTAATAGAACGGCCGGAGCGGGCAATCGTGTGATCGTGTGATTCAGATCCCTCCGAAGAACCCTTAAGCGCGCAAGCAAATAATAATCTACCGTGTTCCGTGTGCTTTGTTCCGTGGGAGTGCTGGGAGCCTTTCAAGGTTACGTACGATGACCCAATCCACCCTCCCGAGGTGACCGAGGCACGGACGTGGTGGACGCATTAAAAATAATATTCCACCCATTTTCGCTCGTGTGTATGTGAGTTACAGATTTTTTTTCTCGACTCACTTATATTAGCCGTATATTTCGTAGAAAATCACAAGTGAGGGTTTTTTTTATTGTTTTGTGACCACGTTTTTAGAACCTTTGCTGTTCGTGTCGGCCCACACAACATATGAAAATGTGGGGTAATGCTAATGGGGCAGGCGAACAAAAACCCCGACCCGACATATAACTTTCACGTCAATTGCTAAAGAGTAGTGCGAACCGGAGGTGAAGCGGCAGATATATTGATGTTTTGGGTGAGCTTTTACCGTGTTGCTCCGGCAGGCAAACCGAGCATGACTGGCAGGATGGGGTCAGATCTGCAAAAGTGTTGCTCTTTCACGCCTCACCCCCCATTTTGGCTCGTTCGAGGGGCGAGATTGTATTAAATTGTTGTTTTTTTTTTTTTTTTGGATCAAGGCACCACCACCGATAAACCACTGGCGAAATTGGTTTGGCAAAAATGAAAAGTAGGCTGTGAGCTGAAGCAAACATAAAAAGCTTCCCCGTTCCTGGCCGTTCAGCTCTTCGGGTCAGTCGGCCGGAGTTCGAACGCAACCTAAATCAAGTGTGCCGCTTCCCACGGCTCCTGGGGTGGGTGGGGTTTTGTATTTGTCACTCCGTTCACTATGGCCAGCGCCAGTCAGTCGCATGATAAACGCGTTTAATGGAGTGAAACTTTAATGAAGCTCGGTGAAAATCTTTCCCATCGCACACGCAAACCAAAAAAACGCGTGACACAAGCAACACACACACACATGCACCCGTTGGAGGTCGTGCGTCAGTTGCAATATGCTGCGGTACGGCATAAACCCTGTGCAACTTGCCTGGGCCCAACCGTAATGAGAGCGGACGTGGTTTTGCAAGGGCCTAGAGGGCGCTCCGGGGGCTGGAAGGTCCGTCTGCAAATTGGCCACATTTCGGGGGCTTACCGCTGGGAAAAATCGAAATCAACCCCGACCCACTTTGCGTGAGCGACGGGAGTGAGGTGCGGGGAGGTGGAATATTCGCAATTTTGTGGGTAGTTTGTTTTTATGTTCTTTGCCGGTGGAAACGGGGATGGGTAACTCCCTCCGCTGCTGTAGCCACGAAGCCGGTTGGCCTACTGTGTTTGATATCACGCTTCCTGCTGGCATCACAAACACACACACACACGTATGCACGCACACGTACACTAGTACACGCAGAAAACACGTACCCGTGGAAAAAAAAACCTTCTTGCCTATTTGGTGTGGACAAATGGGAATGAAATATGGCGACACACACACGCACGCGTACGGTCGCTTCCGTCGATAAGCATTTCGTGGAGCAGAAAGCAAAAAATAAACGTCTGACCGAAATCGTGCTTTCCGCTTTGCGAACCACCCCCTCGGTGTGTTGCAGTGCGTTTCCACGCGAATTCGATGGCCATACATCAAAGAGGGCGTATGAATAACAGGTTTCTACTTTATTTTGTTGGAAAATTTATCCCAAAATATATAAATTAACTAATAACCAAATTATGAATTTAGGATGAGTGCGATGTTGCGTAGCTCGTGGAAATTTTGTGTAATTAAGTCTTCAAACAACTACTGTGAGGAAAGCAAAACGACAATTAATCTAATTAGTTGTCCGAATAATTAGTGTAAGCTACTGAAACTGGTTAGTTTTCGGTGAAGTAAGACACGTTTGATTAGCAAAATATTAAATTTCTACAATAAATTACACATACCATCCCTTGGCATTTTTTTTTTAAATTTTTGGTATGTTTCCCTCGCATCAAAAATAAGTATTTACTTGCCATGAGACCTTTGAATGTTTTATTATGGTCCATTAAAAGGCAAATTCATTTAGATTATCCGAGTAAATCGGTTTTCAAAATTCGTTCCTAAATGTTCAAAATTCAGATTGATTAGTTAAAAGAAAATTCACAAATCTACTGAAAAAACAGGAAAAACAATTGCTAAACGAATTACCTTCAACAAAATCTCTTCCTAAAACTTCCAGCAGGAAGTAGTTCTCCCTTTTTCGGTTATCTTTTCGTGAAACTGTCGCGTCCTACAGCAACAGCAGCCCGTTTATTAGATTTCGCTCCTGCAAAAGCCGTAGCAACATCGCAACGTCCAAAAAGTTCCATCTTCCTATCTTAACCCCCATCTTTTGGTGCACGAACATGAGAGTAAAAAACCTGCTCCACATCCCCATCGGAAAAGCGTTTGATGAGTGCGAACAGTTCAAAGACATCGGCAGCCGGCATCAGCAGCAGTTTGCAAACTGTCCACACGCTTCCATGCTAAGCTTTGCCATTCTTTCAGCATTCGAATCCTTCTGTCCGAGCGCATCGATTAAAACGACAGTTACGCTACGGCACGCTGGGTCGCATTTCCCAGAATCGCTGCACCGAAAAACAAAAAAAAAATTCCTCTTCCGTCAGAGTTTTAGATCACTCGGATTTTTTTTTCTCTGACTCACTCAAACCCATGCACGAATGCACGCCAGTTTCACCCGGGTTCGGTTTAATCGGTTCCTCCATCAGCGACGTGATTGGCAACGCCAGCGAATGTAATTTTCATGTCCGGCTCCGTTCGGTCGTGGGGTTTACGGAAAACGAGCACCACATTCCCGAACGGACGGGATGTCACCAGTACGCTAATTCGTCTCGTTTGACTCGATTGATCTCGCGCTGAGGCACGGTTCGTACAAAGGACGTAGAATCAAAAATGAGTTAACCATCCATCCAACGAGTCGTGCCGTTGTCGTGTGTGAAATCGTTCGCTTAAAACCCAAAGCAAACAAACACACTCACGATGTAGAAAAAAAAACACACATACAGCTCGTATGTCGCTCGTATGACAGGCTTTACACAAAAAAAACCGGCAACACTCGCTCGCGTTGACACTCAATTAGTTCGCAAAAGAAGTTTGACGGGAAGTGCAGGAAAAACCCAGTGCCAACAGGACTGTGATTTAACGAGTGAAACGTTTGAAAACTCGTTCGCTTTTTCAGCTACTTTAGGACGATTTCACATCGCCAGCTTCACGGTTTGCAAAGTTTCCCCGTCGTAACTCAATTGTCCGGTCGTTGATAATTTTCATGCTGTTTTGTAACGAAACACCTTCGTGCAAGTGGTCTTAGGTCCAAAACGAGAACCATTGTACTGTTCCCATCATTACCACTGCCAGCAAGCCCACGCTTCGGGCGGGAAAGTGGACCCGAAAAGTTCAAATTAGAATAATAAACTAATTATCTTCGACCGGCACGAAAACGGTCGCCGCTTAGCGCCACCGGGCACGAATGGCCCACCGAAACCGGTTCGAAAACCGCACCGAGCCGCCCAAAACGTGCGTCCAAGGTGTTGGTGCGGGATTAATGGAGCCCGCAACCGTCAGCGCAATGATGTCATGATTGCATTCGCATCGATCCAATTCGCTCAAGAATGCAATTAAAATTCCTCCTCCCTCCATTGTCACCGTTTCAGCGTGCGAGTAATTTCACAATCACACATACACATACTTTCGCAACACCGGCGGCGTATTACTGGCACCGTTGCAACCCGGGAAAGCAGCTCTCAATCATCTCGTGCACGTTTGCCACAAGACGCACCAGCGTTTCCCCGACGCTCGGGGTTTTGCATCAAACATTCAGCGCGCAGGTGACGATCGAACCGTGCGAGGATAGTTTTTCAACCGGAGAACGAAATTCCTTCCAGTTTTTCTTTATTGCGTTCCAGCGCCAGCTCCACCGCACCGCCGCAGCCGAACGTTGACGGGAGTTTTGCGTGCGAAAAGGGCACCACGGCAAGGAGGACGTACCGGTAGGGTCAACGAATAAGTGGCACGCGAATTCGTTCACGAACAACAGCCAAATTGAACGGGCAAAGGCCATCAGTGTCTGTGTGTGTGTATGTTCGGGTGTGACTGTGTGTCGCGCTCGAGGGGGCTTGGTTTCAGACCTTCGTGAGGTCCTTTTGGCGTCCGGACGCCATCTTGCGGCCTTCGGTGAGGTACAATAAACTATACAATTGGTAGTAAAGTTGTAGTTGCTTGTGTAAGGTGACTCCCGGAGCGCGTTTACTTTGTAGATGCTTCCCTTCCATTTCCAATAGAAGTAAATAAAATAAAACCATTCCTATTAGTCCCACGTTCCGAGCAATTTAGTTCTGCTCGATAATGATTTCGCATTCCGACGATTCGCGTCCTGTTCGCATTCGATTTTTCGCACCAAACCATTCGATTATTCTTCCACTCACTACGTCACTTTTTCCTTCACACATCCGCTCTCCCCTGCTTGCTTTGCTGGAGGTTCGCATTCATTGTAATTATATCGCACGTACGTTGAGCCGTGCTCAGCTCCAAACGGCAATGGGACCGATTCACAACACTGCACTTGCACTGCATTTTACGTCGGGCAGGGAGAAGAAAAGCAACCATGGCCTACCGTGCGAACGGGCCGAAACCGAACGATGCACAAGGGTGCACAAGTTGCAAAATTCGCCTCGCACTACGACACACACACATACACGCAAGCACGCAAAAGCGGCAGAACGGACTGGGGGCTTTTTTCGCTCACGTCACTTAGAACGGTCCTTTCGCAACTGAGCCCGCAAACGGTCGTCGTCGTCGTCATCGTCGTCGCGGTGGAGTACACTGGGCTTCTTCCTCGCTTTCCCCTCCCACCACGAATCCACACGATCGCATCAAAACAAACCGTTCGGTTTGTGTTTGCCCTTTCGGGCTGCTCCGTTGGCGGAAGGCGGGAAGAGACCAGAAACCAAAACAACCACCGAAAACGGCCACCCGAACGTTGGCTCCGGGAAGCTCCGAGCGGGACCCGAACCGAAAGCTCCATCCCGAGCCGCGCTGGGGAAAAAAACGATATGGAAAAGCTTTTCGTACGCGTGCCCGAGCGGGACGGGTGCCGGTTGGTATGAGCCATGGAAATGCACGGCCTCGTGTGCTGTACTAAAACCGTCACGACAATTACACTGCTAAATATTCTTGAATGGGATTTATTGCTACCGACGCCGTCGCCGCCACCTTCGGCCAAGGTTAACACCGTTCGCAGTGAGGTGGGAGTGTTAGTGTGTGTGTTGTGGCAGTTTGTTTCGTGGTTCGGTGGAGGCAAACATTCGATAAAGATTCGAGGATTTCTCGTCGCTCGGGGTTGTTGGTGCAAACGGCGTAAGAAATAAATGTAAATGCGCGATAAAAGCCAAACTTGACCCCATGCATCATAGCCCGACTGTCGAAAGCGTCTGGGCTGAGTTGTTTCGAGTATTGCTGGCTAATTGAGATGGAGAGTGATAGTTGAATGAAGAAACATCCATTATATTTGAAGGCGAACTAATACGCTAGTAAATATTGTGTCATGTAGCAACAGTTTATATTTCAATTGAACACTAGAGAGCTCTTACTACAAGTAATACATATATTTTTATTATTGTACGCCCAATAATTAGCTCACCTTGTGTGCGATTTAAATGCGAGACCCATTTCAAAAAGTTTTTTTTATTCGTTCTGCAATGAAATGTTTTAATTTTTGGTTTAGTACAAAAAAGGAAACAAAAAACACAACCAATCTCAGTATTCCAATCCTATAAGAATAAAAAGTATACATTTTAATAGATTTTTAATTTTTTCCCATAAAGGATCATTAGCCATAAGGATAATTTTTGTGAATATATTTAATCGAAATGAAACAATAAATTTTAAATCACATAATAATTCTATGTGATTTCTGAACTCTCTCTCTCTCTCTCCCTCTTTCACTTCTTTTAAAACTTTGCTTTAGGCAAAATAAAAACATTTTAAATTACTTCTTTTCCCTATCAAACTACAGGTTTTATTGAGTAATAGAAGAAAAACAATTTTATGTTTTTTTTATTGTAAGAAATCAGAATTTGAAGAAACTAAGACGAAATGAAAATCACAACCTTCCTTTCACCATAAAGCTTCATTAGTCATGTTTATTAGACCAATCCTGCCGTGGAGGACGCGTTTGTTCAAGCAGTGTGTGAATGTGTATGCGATGGTATGTGTGTATACAGGGTAAGCTCCTTCCCCAACGATTAATACCCCAACGCAGTCAAGTAAGTTCACGTCCACGCGAACCCAAGCCGAGGCGTCTCGACAAACATCTCGAACTGGAGAAGAAGCAGAAAAAAGAAATCAACACACCCATCCAACCATTCATATCACTCACCCATTAGCTGGCGTTGCAGGAATGTTGGAGAAGGTCGTCGAAACGGTACGGTCGTGTGGTGGCGCGTTTCAACGTGCTGCACACTGCAAGCACACGGAGTACTGCTGCAGGTTGCGTGCGGAGAGAAAATTTATGCATTCGAACCTCCGACGCCCGCCCACTTTCAGCCTACCCACCGTAGACGAAAAGGAAAGAAGCTTGCCGGATCGCGGTCGATGCGTCTTCTAGCCGTTTACACAAGGCCACATCAGCACGGTACGGGGATGGTTGGCGGTGCCCAAATGTTACGTTACCGCCTTTCCGCGCCACCCGTAGGCGTCTTTTTTTCCCCACCGGAGCTCGTCGCCGTTCGCTTCATAACCTGCCCCAAACTACGGTCGCTTAGGAGTGATGTAACTTTTCTCGCTTCACCTCCCGCGATGGTAAATAAGTCTTGTCTGAAGAATTCTTTTCCCACCGACTCACACTCGCGTTCGCACATGGATTATTCGCGGACGGAACAAGATGTCAGTGGACGCGTGCCGCTACGAAGGGAAGGGGAGAACGCAGGGCACAGGAGATGAAAAAAACGAAAAAGAAAACGAAACATGCAACATTGGTCCCAAACGGAAAGACGGAGCAACACATCCATCCGAACACGAGCACCATTGCAACTTTGGTGACTTTTGGCGCACTCCTGTAGGTGGGTTGGGTGGAGACGCAGCCCGAAAACGAGGTTGACACTGAAACTTTCCATAAATCTTGTCTCTCCGCTCGGGATAGTTTTGCAACGAGAGTGCCGGAAAGAAGGAGAGAGCGAGTGGGGCGGGGGTTAAACTCTCGAAGCTATTTGTGGATATACAACCAGGTCCTTATCGCGAGACATGCGGAATTTGTGGCCATGTCGGGCGCTTTTCAGCAGCGTTTGACCCAAAACACACCGGCGAAGGGACCGAGCGAATGAGCCGTGCGCAACTTTGGTGAAGTTTTTAGAATTCAAAATCAATCTTGATGGGATTTTTATGCATGTAATCGGTTATCTTCCTGGTGCCCGAGCGTGGTAGCGGTCGCTTGCCCGAGAGTTATACGGAAAATTACGCTACACTCGGCTGAATAAATGGATTTCCTTTGAAACAGGGTGTAGAATAAAGCTTCATTAGGAAAGTGCTATGCGAAAGCGCTTATTCAACACTTCTTAATTCCGGTCGGTGACAACCGGGAACGGAGGGGGGAGAGGGTTAAATATTAATTCAAACTCGTCACATTTCCACCGAAACCCAGCCGAACGGTCCGGCGGAAACTTTCCACCTGATTAAATGCCGCGGTGGGCTGGAGTGCTGGCTTAGCCGTGATTAGCAACTAAAACCGCCGCACTCGTCAATCCAAGTGAAGACCAGCTAAACATCCAGCAGTTTTTCGTTTGTAATCTCGTGCGATTGCATTTCTAAAAACCAAAGAAAAAAACGAGGTATTCACTCGAATCGCGTACCCTCGGTGGCTGGCGGTGTGCTGATAAAGCATGCTCAAAGCTCGCGCTAAACGGGCTCGTCAAAAATCCCCAACACAAGGATAATGATAATTCCCGGCTTATTCCCAACGCTCCGCTGCTGGGTTGTATTACCGAAAATGAAGTGCGCGGTCCCCGATCATGTCACCCCGAAGTTGCGACGGGTATTTACAACCGGTGGCCAATTAACTTTCCCACCTAGATGAAACACTCACACAAAACGCAAACAGAGGAGAGAGTGAAGCGGGATAAATAAAACAATTCCACCACGAGCCCAACTCACCGCACGTGTGGCAAGGATGGGAGCTTTTTTTCGTTTTTGTTCCCGACCGTAGGAAAAGCTTGACCGTTGCGAGTAAAACACACACAGACGACGGTCATGGCGAGACGTCACTACGCCGTAATCCACCAGTTGTGACCGTTGAGTGACAGCGCCCGGGGATGGTCGGTGTGGATCGGTGAATTTTCAGTTTTGTTCCTACAAATCCCGCGAGGCAATCGTAATGCTGACTTCTTCTCGCAAGCTCTAAGCCGCGGGGAAACGGGAAGATGCTGACCCGGGGTCTGAGGACGTACATGGCGACTGTCAATGTCGCACGGTTGACAGTGGAGCTGCGAATCAGCGGCGAACCAGGATAGCAACGACGAATTAGGCGGGCAAACGGTGCGAGAGAAAGATAAAAATCACACGAAAGTTGGACGTATAACTTGACTGTGAGCAATTGAGGATATTTTAATTAACCTATCTCGCTCTACGCACTTTTATAATAAAACAGACCGACAGAAGAGTGAACAGACAGAAAAGTCCTTGAACTACAAAGTAAGCCGATCTTTGTTCAAAAGGAAATAAATAAATAATACATTTTTCAACCTTCGCTTCATTCCAACTATTTGATTTCAATCCAAAAAAACCTTATGTAAAATTTAAACAATTAAACAAAGAAAATCAAACATCAAATAACTCATTTTTTATTGTAAAAACGAATTGCCAATAATTATTATCGTTTGGTAATGATTAATCTACAGAAGAATTTATAGATCATAAAAAATAATTCAAAAGAATTTTTTTCTTTAATAATTATTTTTTCTCTAAAAAGTAGCCTACATGCGCAATCAATTAGGGATCTCTAATGATTAGCCCTAAAGACTCATTTTTTCGTGCTGTCCAGTGGTCTCGTTTCAAAACTGGTGCAGTTACGTGAAGTTTAACTTTCCCTCAGCTTTTATGAATTGCCGCATTAATTGATTAAATTCATTTCATCGCTATAAAAATACTCAACATGCGCAATAGTCACCATCCTACAAGCGTGTTGTTTAACAGCCTGGAAGATTCGACGAAGTCATATTGTATAATCATTTTCTGGAAACTACTTAATTTTGCATCCTATAATAACCGGTTCCAGTATCGTGGACAAGATTTGCAAAATTTCATACAACATCCCGTTCTATGAAATTACCCGAGCCAGAGTGCTGCCCGTTCTAGTTCCTAGCAGCTGGAAGCATCTCACAACTGCCCGTCAGTCCGGCGCCAACCGATGGAACAATCAGGTAAGCTATTTCAGAACACGTCTTTAAATAATGCATCATCTATCGATTGGTTGCAGCAGTATGGTCGCCGGTCGCAGCACGCCACAGATACGCCACGCAATGTGACGGAAACTCCGGGTACCAATCGATGCCCGTTTTGCCGCACTAATTCCAGCTATATGAGCCTCCCCTGCCCTTCCCGATATTCGCCTTATCCAACGTCATCGCGCAACGTCATTTGTAAAACCTCATCCGGAAAGGTCGGTTGGAAAAATAAACGGGAGCGAAATAGAAGGAAAAGGGCTTAATTTTGAATGCCACACGAACGGTTCGAACGAGATCACGGCTGCAGGCTAGAGTTGAAATAGAATGCACACAATGGAACGTGAAGCGAACGGTGGAATCGGGCAGAATCGAAGCGGGACTACAGTTACCATACATAATATGCTGATTATCAATCAATTGAGACGAAAATAATGAAATCTTTCCACTTTGGTGATCACAAATGGCTTGGTAAGGGACAGAAGAACCATAAAGCGCGAAAGAAAGAGGAAAATGGTGTGCGACAAAAGCGTGCATATGTCCATACCGGAGCACTATCGGACTGTATCTATTACACACACTAGAATTTGCCCCAGTTTGTAAGTGTCCCAGAATTAAAATGAAAAAAAAAATCGAACCAATGTTTGTCACACACGCACCAGGCATGCAAAACTGAAGCTTCGTTGTGACCTGCAACTGCTACTCAAATGCTGGTTGTACGATTGCTTGCTTGCGAGCGCGTAGCTAACAAGAATTGTTATTAAAAAATGGTACATTTCACACGGAACAATGGCAATGTGCGGTTTGAAAATGTTCTCCCCATTTCAAACACATGATTTAGTTTCGTGTCGTGTTCTGCCGCGAAAATGTAGCGCTGCCCGAAAAACAGAAAACGAACACGCCGAAACCAAAGCGAATGGCGGGAGAAAAATATGAAATGGCCATATTCCGCCGCCGGTTCCCGGTGCTGTGCATGCGAATATGTAGTAGCATTAAAAATCGTTGATCAGGGGTAAGTAAATCATTGCCCGAAGCGGGAACTCCTTCGGGTGAGCCGTTCCCGGAGGCGGACGGTAAGAATCGCATGTCGGCTGCATGTGGGGACGAATGAGTGGCCACGGTGCACAAAAGGCTAATTATAATTTAATCGTATACATTTGCATTTGCAAACCACTCCGGTTGGTTTTTGGTCCCGTTTCGTTGACCGGACCGGCGTCCTAGCTGGCCGGACATTGTCGGGCTGCTATGTGCCGGGAGAATTGGACCACTGGATATGTACGGTGGAAACACCGGAAACAACCTGTAATGTCGTCGTGTCGCACATGCTGGCTTGCTGGTGGACGACGATGTTTTCAACGTGAACAATTATTCATTCCTTGGACCTGAGACGATGGCAGCCCAAAGGGGTTGGGATGGCTTCGGGAGCGAAATAAACTCCCGAAAAGGTGTGTTGCTGTAGCTTTCACTGTAGTTTACAACTCTTGCACTAAACCACATTTACACAAACAAAACATACCTGCACATTCTTCGGCTGGCATTCGAAAAAAGGTTTAGTTACGAATTGCACTTGGTCTCATAAATTGTTGGGCTGATGTCGATTTTATTTCCGTTGCTGACTTCAAATGAGCATAAGATAGGACAAAAGTTTGGAATTTGTTCATATAAATACTCTTAGCAGAGGGTTGGTAAATAAATTAAATTGAAGCACACAATACACACATTTAAAAATTTTGTTTCTAATATTTAAATAATTTCTTTTTGGTTTGTAGCATCCATGCTTTTTGATTTGTTTGTGATGTAATTGTAAAATATATTCTAGACACAAGTGAAATAACATGGATTCACCTGATATCTAATCATTTTTACTGTGCTGATATTGGAGAGTAATTTGAATTCTAAGCCATCATTACACATTAAACTACAAAATTTACAAGCAGTTGAAGTTTTTCCCATAAATTAATGATCCACCACCATTAATTACAGGAAACGTAGCGTATAATCTCAATAGTTGCTATGTTTAAGTCTTCCAGTACCAGACCCAAAGTTATCATAATTTCACCTCTTAGTAAATAAAATGTGGGGAGAACGACGATAGCATAAATGTTTTTGATTTTCTCGGCTCATATCGGTAATCTATTTCTTGAGAAACAAAATTCGGTACTGACTGTTTTAGAATTATTACAAAAAGGATAAAATAAAAAAAAACCTTAAATGTAAATTGTAACTTATCAAGCACTTTAAATGATCTCCAATGCAATAAAGAACTCAATACGAATTGAACTGCAATTCAAAGCTGTGTTATATGACAATTTATCACATGTAAAAAATATCTTTACATTGTTTAAAAAAAAAGTACCATGCGCCTCCATCGTTACTGAAGAATTCAAAACAGAGAATGTTCTCGAAAAAAACGCTTGCATGTATGCACATGCAAAACATATTAGAGATATTTTTTTCCTCAATAAGCATTAAATTGCATATATTTTTTGATACAACAGGCTGCACAACGAGTTGCATACAACTTGTAGAATTTCCTCACAGATGTGTGCTATATCGTTGGAGAAAGGAATTTCAAAATCTCGAAACATTTCGTATCAATCATATGTTAGTATATGCTTGAATTGAAAAGCTTTTATTTTCACCAACACTTTTTCATTTCCGTGAAACTTAGCTCACTAGTAATTTTATGCATTTGACAGCTTTTCCAAGAAAAAGTTTAACAGCAAAGCTGTGTAATTCGATGGTGTGAATTTCCCATAAAGCTACCTTTTTCGAACATGTAAACGCCTGCGCGAAAACTCAGAGCTTTTCCGAAGCATCGACTAGAAATAGCATACAAGTACCGAATGTGTCAGCAGTTGAAGCTTAATCGAGCGAACGTGTTCGAAAAGCTTTGTTTATTTTATTCAACACTGTGCTTTATAGGAAACACTTTCAAAGTGAAAGATCCGAAAAGTTTCACTCGTCCCAGCAGTGCAGTGCGACGATACATTCTTGCTACACGCACGGTCAAGGTCATTCTGCCATTTCCTCTTCAAATCCTTCCACTAATGGTTTCCTTCCTGTGCACTGCCGACAAGCGTGGTAGATGTTTTTTTTTTTTTT
>JXXA01020700.1:0-10439 GCA_000956255.1 Anopheles punctulatus
CAAAAGAGTGCCTTGCCGGAAAATTTCGGGTTAGGGAGAAAAATGGTAGTATTCGCAATGTGTTTGCATATGTACCGGTTATCGCCCGATTAAACCTGAAATACGGACAAAAATCGTTCTCAACCTTGTAAAACCTCGGATAGTGAATCGGGCCCGTATCATTAGCCGCTAAAGTATCCGAAAAATCACGTGCGCACTTCCTTGGGGGTGTGCTGTTGTCACCCAGTGAGACAAACCTGGAGTTCCTGCTGCAGTTTGCGGGATGATTCATTGGGCGTAGTTTCCCAATCATGGCACAGTGTAACTAAACCGTCATACGAAACGGGTGGGTACGGTGCTGTGATCCTGAGCCAAGCATTCATCGGTGAGCTTGCAACGCAAAAATGTTACGAAAACTAAGTTGGTAAGTACAGTATCAGTTATCGATGGTAGGAGACCAACCAGCCCCACCAAAGGGGCCAACAGATCGGTGCAATCCTTACGAAAAATGCAGATGTAACGGATGAAGACAAAGCCATTACGTAGAATGGTGCATTTGTTTAGGGGCAGTATTTATCTTCTGCTGCCAGTGTTCTCTCTTCCCGTTCAGTTTTTACTTATACGTTAGATCCTACGAAAGTCGATCTGTGGTCAGTGCTAATTTGAAAAGAATATGCTAATATGTATACATCGCCCGAAGACACATTAAAACGCCGCATTCGTAGGTGATAACCAAAAACCGGCGGCACCCGTATGGGTGAGTTGAGCGAACGTATATTATCCACGCTTGCGCGTTTCGTCCGGAGAAGATTTTACATTTTCCATTCGGATTCACGTTGAGTAGTGTGTTTTGATTATCACGACTAGAACCGACGACGGTTTCCATCTTCCGTTGCTACCTAGCGACGGATTGGAGAGGCGACTTGTATGCATATTTGTCCATACCAATATAGTCAATATAGAGGATTTTTAATGAGAGAAAAATACCTTAATCCAAAGAGGACCAAACACCGGAATCTTCTTGCGATATATATTTCATAAAATAAAACATTGCAAAAGAAACAATACAAGGGGGATGAATTAGTAAAATAAAAATGACTAACAAAACTTCTAGTCGAAATCAAACTTATTTAATACTAAGATACTAAGTACTAGTAATACTTCTTTGATACTAATACAAAGATTTTCATACGCCATCTTGCCGCTCAGTAATACAGTTTTAACATCACACGACATTTCCCGATCATATTGATATATAAATATGAATCACCGTCTTTAATCCGACGGCACGCATGCACTTGACCAAAGGAAATGGTTCGAATTTTAGTTCGATGTGTTTATGTTACTACCGTATATGCACAGATGAGGTGTTAAAATACATTCTTTGCTTCGCCCAGCCGTCATAAATCAACGAACCTCTCTGCTGCTATTCGGTAGCTCTAATGATCCCAACTATCTTTCACACATTGCAGTCAACTGGCCGCTTGCGTGTTGCTGTGCACCGTACTGTTGCTGCTTCCGGCTAGCAGTGCCGATCCGATGTACGAATGCAAGCTGGAAGAACGTCAAGGCGAGACGGTTTGCGTGTTCCACAACGTGCGGTACTTTGGCAACACTACCGGTGTCACGTTTACCGCGCCGGTTAGCAAGGTACAGCATGTCGCTTTCGAAGATAGTACGCTCGAGCATATCCCGCCGGAGCTGCTCAACACTTTCAAAGATCTGCGTTCGCTCAATGTCGTCGGCACGAACCTCAGCTCGGTAGTGATACCTGTCAAGCTAGAGCGGCTGTACGCGTCGAACAACAGAATCTCGCGGGTCATCGTGCACCAGACGCGCGATAGTACGACACTGCAGGAGCTGATGCTCGATTCAAATCAGCTGCGCGACGTATCGAACCTGACGCGCCTCGCCAAGCTGGAGACGCTCAATCTAAGCGGCAATAGGGACCTACCGGTCGACGATACGGTCGAGTTGGGCCTGTTCAAGGGTCTGGACAGTCTAAAGTATCTGCTGCTTACCGACATCGGTATGAACTACTTCGAGAATGAGCACAACGTCTCGCTACCGTCGCTCACGATGCTCGACCTCTCCAGCAACAACCTGCTGACGTCGAGCCTGGACGTAAAGGTGTTCGAGCCGTTGAAAGCGCTGGAGATTCTGCGCCTCGCGTACAACCGGATCACCGATCTGGACGTGTTGCACCTTACCCAGGCCAATCCGAACCTGAAAACGATCTACCTCCAGGGCAGCCACTTCAAGTGTGACCATCAGCGTCTAATTCTGGAGCATCTAAAGAAGGCGAACGTCGAGACGCCAGTGGACAAAAACCAGAGCCCCTGCTTGTTGGGTTTTGAGACGCAAAACGATATGTGCTGCCAGTCTGTAGCCCCCAGTATCGTATCAGTCACCACAACGACAGTGAAGAGCAATTATCACCCGTCGAGCCCGAGTTTTCCAGTCGTCCCTGCAGCTGATCCTACAGCCCCTACCGTAGCCAAGTCAGACGACGGCAAGAACGTGGGTCCGACGGTCATGTTGAGTAACAGCTGCATGCTAACTGCCGTAACGGTAGCGACCATTACGAAACTGATTCTATTCTAATCTTTCCACAACGGAAAGGTTGTTGCTACAACGTAAGCCGAAGAATGGGTATGGCTCATTGCGAAACGAATGTTTATTTACTCCGGCTGAGGGGAGTGGTGTGTCAACGTACGTACGTTTGCGATCGATACGAATTGGACAGTGATTGCGAAACCGCAAGAGCGATAATTTGGATTCCAGGCTTTTCGGTGTTTAATTTCACTCACCTTTCCCACTGAACGGGGTTGGGTATCATCATTAAAACGGCGTCTAAATCTATTGTCCAGCCACCGTAGACCACCAAAGCATAGTGATGAGCTTAACGAACTCGATGTAACAAATCCATTTCTAGCTTGCCGTAGGTGATCAACACATTTCTCAGAGCTCGAATTATCTGTACCAAAATATCTGCTGAGGTAATAAGATACGTAGTAGTAATATATGGCGCAGTGATATAACATTAACCAAACCGACAACCCAATTTGACAACTATAACGGAATAGAATACTAAAATTCACACGCTTAAGGAATCGACTGAAGTGATCGAGGTTCGAACGCAGAACCACTTGGTAAAACCATTTTGAAGTAATAAATTAACGGCAAGTAAATTGCAAACGCCACTTGATTTTAGCATTTTATGCCCATGGTGCACAGTGGCACGTATGCATTTAATTTTTTTGCGTTCGTATTCAAAGGCTAAAATAGCCTCCCGGTTGGCTGAACTCGGCAAATGTAACACCATGACAGCACATAGAATCATTAACAGTAAAACGAACTTTTACAACTAACAAGTAATCAACAAGTATCTATCCCAGATCTCACTAGCATCATAACATGTCATAGTATTAACATTGTAACATTATAATGCCATCGGTGCACCTCGTGCGTGTGTGGGGACGGCCTGCTAGAACAGCTCTTTACATGAACGATTTGGAAACGATTTTTGTACCACATTTTGCGAGCTGGCAGTCGGTAGAAGAGTTTTGGCGACGGCGCAAACACACAGATTACGCAGGCGTTACCGAAAGTGGTGCTAGTAAGGCTAAGTGCGCTTAGGTGGTGGAAAAAAAAGGTAAAAGAACGTGAAAGCAAGCAAGCAAAGCAACAGAGGCTAGTGAGAGAACAGATCAAATCAGTGTATGCATGTGACATCGAACCAGGGGGAGGTATAAAATCCTATCTTCACAGCCTATAACTTCGGGCTCCTATGCCGCAGCGTAGCCAACATACCGTCATACGGGACCGTCTGTCTACCGTCACTTCACGCTTACCGAGACTTTTCTCGGCACACACATTGCATCGAATCCATCATAACACTTCGCGCCTGGTAGAGATAGTTGCAGCACATTGCCCTTCTTACTATGCTCCTAAGTTGTCGATCGTATTGGTGCTAGCGAGCCGATTCCGTACCGTAATACTGCTAACATTAGCCGTGCCGCCCTATTTCTGGCATATTCACGTAATTCACTGTACTTTCATGCTTTATCGTGGTAGAAGTAAAAAATTTTCAAATCTTAATCACATTGTTTCTTATTTAGCTGGCTTTGTATGCGCAATGCGAAGCTTATTCGAACGTCTAGATGGACTGGACCATTCGATAGCCGTAGATTAGAAGGTATTTATACAAGTGAAGCCATGTTAACAAACCATACAATCCTGTATCACCATTAGTATCCGTCGACTAAGTCGACTTGATTGCCGATAGAGGGCACTAACGACAAGACAACTAACGCTGGTTCATGTCTCGGCTGAGTATCGGATAAGTTTTAGCAGCACTTCATTTCAACATTCCAACGCCAATAGGCCATGTCCGAATTTTCCAAAGACTCACACTCCAAGTCCACCGAATCGAAGACGCTTCCGTTGTATACCATACGTCATACTATCGATGGGAACACAAATACAATGTAGCGCTCACGTTTATAGTAAATATTTGTCTCACTTTATTCGTTTCTCCTTCTCGATTAGCATTTTTATTTTTGACACGTAAGTGCGTTCGATAGGCTGCTTCACCCGCATCCGCTTCACCTTCCAAACACACTCCGTTTCACACTTTCACTCGTTCGCGTATGTACAACGAAATGTTTGATTCGATAGCCTAAGATAAAGGATGCTCTAGGCCTCCGCCGGAACCGTTTCGTTAAGCCGGGTTCCTATTTGAAGAGATTGCTTTCGACGCTAGTACTAGTGCTGATTAGCTATTAGGATTGTTGCTTTACATTGTGCGCCTGCTTGTTTAAAAATCGAAGTTGCGCACTACTTCATTTCCACTCCCCCCTGCGTACAATCGTGCTATTTACATGCTTGCAGTTCGCATGAACTACGCAATCTCCTCCACGTACGTCGCCGGAAAGATGCCTATCTGACCGCGGAGCGCTCCGAGCCACCAGCCGTCCTCCTGCTTGATGTGCACCTCGAGTATGTCGCCGGGCTGCAGTTCCAGCTCGTCGTAAAGCTTTGGTGTGTAGTTGAACAGTGCCCGACAGCGCCCGAGAACGACCGGCTGGGTCGTCGCACCGTCCGGGTGGTCTACCGGGTGGCAACCGTTCTCATGCGGCTGCTTGGGCGCGACCGAGCACCGATCTTCGTCCTCATCCTGGGAGGAAAACTCGTCTGCAAGGGTAAAACATCGGGTGAAACGTGGTTAGACGAATGGCACTGCGTGCGCTGCGTACAGCAGGACGTACCAAAGTCGGAGTCAGGCTGGTTGGAAACACCGTCAGCAACGCCCCGATCCCAGGCTGGCCCGTGATGGTGGTCATCGTGATGCGCCGCCGATTTTCCCGCCTTCCCCGTCGTCTGCAAATTGAAACAAAAAACGCATGTTCATTTCGCCTGCACCAAACAAACGTCCTAACCCCACATCCGCGACTCACATAGTGCCCTTCGTCTCCGTTGCACCCGTTGCGAGCGTATTTGTGCACGATGTGTTTGATGAGCGTATCGTTTTTGATGTCCAAGCAACCCTGATCCGAACCGTCGTCCGAACCGTGAACCGTCGTTTGGCCGTTGGCTGCAGCCGTATCCAGATTTCCGCCGTCCTGATCGTCTTGATCGTTCTTGAGCCACAGCGGGACCTTTAGCACGCTCGTCTGCAGGCCGGTGCGATCGCGCGTGATCTGTATGTGCTGTGCGAGGGGATGACTCGAGCGGGGTTTGTGATCGAGCTCCAGGAGCGCCGACTGTAGTTTGTACCGCGCACCCTCCAAATAAGTGAGCATTGATCGTATCTAAAAAAAACAAATATAGTGTTTAGTTGAAACATGGGAAGTATCAAATCCATGAAAGGGGCTTCCAACAACCTTCCGCGCTACTTACATGGTACAGCTTGTCGGCAATGTTCTGGTTGCTTTCGCCGTTCTTGTCGAGCGTCTGGGAGAAGCCCTTCAGCCCGTTGCGCGACCGTCGCTCCCGGTCCAGATCCTGGCGGATGAGCTGCAGCAGCTTCACCAGCGACTGCTTCCGTCGCTCCCGGTTCATGGCGAGGGTCGTGTGCTCGCAGTAGAAGTCCGGCAGCAGCTGCTCGCTCGGTCCCTCCGTCGCCCGGCGGATGTTCTTCAGCACGTCCAGATCCTTGGCCACGCTGCACACGGCCACCTGCGGGCTGAGTCGGTCGATTGTCTTCGTCAGCAGCGGGCTCATCTCGGCGGACAGCTTGAGGTAGTCGGTGACGTGCGTTTTGAACTGTGCCAACCGTTGGCTTTCGAGCGTCTGCAGCATGGAGGAACCGCGCAGTACGGACATTTCCCAGTCGACACGGGCCCGCTCCGCCCGGATGCACAGTGTGTAGTACTCGACGTCCGCCTTCTTGACCGCCTCCTCGGCTTTCTTCCGTTTGCCTTCAAGTTTGCTGCTGTCCTTCTCCGACACTTTCACCTCCTTTTCGGCCGTTTTGTGCAGCAGCCCGATAGAGGGCGTTCGCTGGAGTCTGGAAAATAGAGCAGAAGATCATCAATTTGTTCCGTGCTGCTTGTATGCTGCCATACATCACATAGGAGCTGAAAAAACGCCACTTACTTCACGTCCAGCATCGCGTCCTGCAGCTTTTCGTTTTCCCGTGCCGCCGCGTGCGAGTTCTTCTTCGCCTTGATCTCCGCCGTTCGCCACTCGGCCAGTATGCGGGCCGACTTGTCGACGTTCGTTTCGATCGTTTTGCGCGCCTTGTGCTGGTTCTCGATCACCGTTTTCAGCGGCTTCACCACCTCCTCCGCGAGCGAGTTCGAAAACTGTCGGTGCACCTCGCTGCGACCCTCCAGCTCGGTCGAGACGGCCCGCCAGGAGTCGGCGATCGTGCCCGGTAGGTCACGGCACGCCTTGTTTAGCTTGTTGGCGATCTTCGAGAGGGACTTGGCGTACAGCTGCTCGATTTCGGTGCGCTCGTGCAGTATGGCGACCAGATCCTTGCCGAAATCGCCACCCTGTTTGACGAATCGGCGCACCTCCTCGAACCCATTTTGGCCCTGGAAATATAAGAGATTGAGGGAGTAGATTTAGCAACTTGGAAAGAATAATAATGGGCTATGGGATATGGAAAAAGAAACACAAGTGAGGTAAAATGTTAAATGTCTGATTAGTTTTCAACAAATCATTTTAAAATGTATGACTAATTAAGTGAGTGATAACAATTCTTGTAGAGTTCGTCAGTGAGGCCGAAATCGGGATTAAGACCTGGAACATACAGAACCAGCACTTGAACGAGGTTCAACAAGATACAATAGGCAGCCAACATCAGGACGCTGAAACACTAGCGGATTCCTCACAAGATCACTAGCTTTATCGAAGTATTATAAGAGATTTTGTGCTACGGGCAGCGCTGCATAACGAGATCTTGTGGAATGTTAACACCACAACCATTTCCATTTTGTTCAGTATCTTGATGTACAGTGAAGACATCTTCGAACAGGATGTAAGATCATCGGTACAATGCCTTATCGGGAGGTTGGTTCATTTGAAACGACGATAGATTTAGAGCTAGGCTAGGCTTTAAACATACATTAGAGCCTTGGCATATTATCTCTCGAAAGCTTTTACGTCCAAAAAAGACGATAGCTAAAGAACACCCGAATGTATCACTACAAGAAGGAAGAAATCACTGTTGTTCTGATAATAAATGTCCCCCCAAATAAAACCGTCGTCGTCCACGAGGCAGTTGCACAATTTTTATGACCATACTGGCACGCCATTGAATGTTATGCAACAACCAGTGACATTTCCTCCATTTCCTGCTCGACATTGCATCAAGACGCCATCAAACATCGGTTCGGTGTGACGATGGGCGACGATGTTTGCGTCAATACTCCACAAAAAGCAGCATTGCAGCGTCAGATTAGCAACGATGACGAAGCTATCGACGGTGGTGCGCTGCGGGTGATAATAATGACGCCCGACGGCGCTGTTTGTCGAAGTGCAGCTCGGCTCCAAACAAGTCTCTCCAGTTCAAGCGCGGGTCCACTCAGCGCGAGGGTTGTGCGATGTCAATTGGACAATGTTTTCCCATTAACAGGTGTTTTCCGGTTCGTTGGCAGAGTCGGTTCGATGCTTCCCAGCAGCATCAGCATCAAACCGCAAGTGTTCCAACGGGGGTTGTTTTTTTTGCTATCCAGATATGTTTATGGCTATTAATAAGCGGCATATTAGCAAGTTTGTTTCTACCCCATAAAGTTTCGTACCGGTGGCCGGTTGCGGGTAGCATCCAATCTAATCTTCTCTCCAGTATCTAGTATGGCTAGGGAAGCATTACAACTGCATGATGATGGCGAACAGGTTTCACTTACGCACCGGCAACCGATGATTCGTTGCGGACAAAAACATGAGGAAGTGATAAAAAAATACCTTTGCGAATGAAAGTAGCTGCCTCATTTCTGGCCAGATACAGCGATACAAGACTTGCTGAACGCATCAGGCACTATCGGTGCGATTTTCATTAGTTTAATTTCCTGCTACTGCCGGCCAAAACACGTTTGTCCGAACATGTTTTACGAACAATCCGACGACCGGACAAGCATTCGTCACCGGTACGGTGATGGATTGCATCTCCACCCGTCTGACACACATTGGCCTCACTTCCCGGTGATGGTGGTGATGGTGACTGGTTGGTTTGAAGAATTATTTCACGTCCATTGATAACTCCTCAAAAAAGGAAACACTTTCGCTTCGCGCGCGCGCGCGCGCTCGAAGATTGAACCGAGTGAAGCAGCGGCACAAGCGAAAACATCCACATTTGATTGGTAATTGATTTTTTGGACTTCCTGCTTGCTGCCGAACGCCAACACACATTTCAGACGCACACTAACCGTCGTCGTACGATCGAGGACCGCTTCATCGGTGGCTGTCGGCAAAATCTCGACCGTAAAACCCAGCAATAACCATTCCCGCCACGATCGATTGCGCTAATGGCACAAAGAGGGACGGCGAGTTATTGACGATTGTGTTAATTAGCGCACTTCCGGCATTGGCAAGGCGTGCCCTTGCCTGCGATGAAACTTCCGCCGCAGTCGAAATAGCGACAAATATGCAATGGGCGCGTTGAAACGCGTCGCCATTAATCGGGATGTGATCACGGTATGGGAAGAAACGAGTTTTATGCGCATTACTCTTGCTAAGTACTGAGCAAGGTATACTTCAATTCATCTTAAGCTGAATTAATAACTCTAGCTATACGAGGGAAGATTTACGAAAGCGTTACAGTCCGATCATTTCACAAGTTTACCAGTACCAGTTGAATCAAAACTCAGGACACGTATTCGCGTCTTCCAACCCGACACCTTATTTGGGTGTAATTTTTATTTAAATTCACTATACCCTTTGTTCCAAAAAGTGGCAAGGAAGGCTGCTATAATAAAAAAGAACTGAGTTTGTTTTACACACTGACGATAAACTTTCGAAAGGTTATTGAATTGTAACCAACCCACCGCGCAGCTTCGCAAATCGTTCCAGATATCAAATGATCGTCCCGACTCGCGGCATCATACAGCCGTACCTGCCGAATTGGTGGGCCAATTACCGGCCAGAAACAAACATACCCGTAAACATACAAACCGTGCGCGAGCAAACCAAACGCAAAGCAAAACCGACACAAACCACAGACGACCAGAAGCGAAGGTAAAGGAAACAAATTACTATCGTTAGGGGGTTAGCACGGGATAAACAAATTACACACACACACACATGTAATGCGATCCAGGGCCGATCGGTAGGACAAGGATCAAATTTCATGACTCCATTTGGAGGTTGATTGATCGTTTGTCTTTACACATCATTAAGACATTATCAGTAGTAAGTAGTAATTAGTTTCGAAGATTTTTTTAAACTCCAACATATATTTATCTTAAATGGTAAAATAAGGGACAGCTTAACGTTTATTGTTTTTTTTTTTAATAATAACGATAACCTGTTCGAAGCCATATTATATTATTTTCCACCAGCCAGCTCGGCACGTCCGTGCATTTAGCTTCAATTCAAGCCTGTAGTTCAACAACAATCATGGGTCAATTTGATCAAATCGGTTTGGTGATACTTGATGATACATTGATGATACATTATACGCTTCTTTCTTTTTTCCTATGTTCCGCAACCTATGATCGATTCGTTCGCAGGAACAGTTAAACTACGTTCATCACGTAACTCTCCCGAAGGAATGAGATACCAGTAACATAGTTGTTGCTGGTTATCTAGATTTAATCAAATGCGTTATGGACGGTACGGTATATTCAAATCAACTTATCATATGTTGACTGGAAACATATTTTATGTAATAAATCAGTGTTTACAAACTTACAAACAGCCACTTATAGTCGCAATATCGCTCAAAAATACAAAAATAAAATACTAATGAACAGCGCCATCTATTGATGAGTAGGGCAATTAAAAATGCTTTG
>JXXA01020708.1:0-12500 GCA_000956255.1 Anopheles punctulatus
CTTTGATAAGAAGTCCTGGGCGGAAATATCGCACTTGCAGCGAACAGAAACGGACACCGGACGCTGCGTACCATTCACTTCGTTGCTTTACTTCTAGATACACACCGGACACTGGACGCTGGTAGAAATACCCAACCCGTTTGAGCAGGGCCACGGCTCTGACTTCTTATATATATAAAGATTCGGCCCCTACGAATCAACACGATCCGATGCGAGGTACCCAGGGCGAGGTGTGAGGACTTGAGACGATAAATCTCACCCTGATAGCACACCCCACCCCAGCGATCGCCAGTGCCCTTCGTCCAACGGAGCCACCGACTCACCTGCTGTTGCCGTTGTGTTGCGGTGAGTTTTAGCGCACTACCGCTAACATGATGGTCCGTCTCGCATCTTGCGCCGGATGGAACAATCGGACAAGATTAGCGCATCGAACAATTGGCCAGTGTCAACGGCACTGACTGGACATCGGTGGTGTGCCGGGGTATGACACCACCATGACGCCGGGCTGCGCTTTGAGGACGTCACACGCTGACATGTGCCCCCCTTTGATGAAGTGGGTCCGAGCAAGCGCCCGGCAAGGTGAACTTATATCCGCTCTTTGATAAACGAACACTCCTTCCCACTTCCCGCGGCCTGACGAATGCATATGCGGAGCGGATAGATATCGATTTAAAATCGCACGAGCAAACGCTGTTTACCGAGTTTCTTGTTCAGTTGTGTTTATTTTACTGTATCGATAACATCTTTCCGATCCGGTTTCGTACAAATCAGTGCCTGCTATGTTTTTGACGTTCGTGACTGTGACGTCACGTGCGGCTAGGGCGATCGGGTTTGGAGCAGATTCGGTTACCACCACTTCGTTCATTTCGGTTGTTTTTATTCTCTTTTTTCTTAAGGTGCCAATAAGTGGAAGGAAAAGCGTTGTGGTTTAGCTACGGGAAGGGTTACGTTACGGATGCAAATCAGCGGAGAAGGACTCCAGTGGCGTCCGTTCTAGGACTTATTTTCGTCGGGTGTTTCTTTTAGCTGCTCAATCAGTGCCGCAATATCGGGCGGCAGTTGCGGAAGCTGCTCGTCCGTGCTAAGATCACGTTCGACGGTCGCCACCAGCTGCGCGATCGCCGCCTGCAGTTCTTCCGTGTTGGAGGTGGTGGTGTTCGTGTTGGTCGTCTCGCTATCGCCCGTACACCGGCCATCGCCCACGTCATCGTCCTCATCATCGGTGCAGCTGAGCACGCAGCTTTTGTTCGACCCGGATGACAGTGGTTCCGTGCGCTGACCGCTCTGCGATGGACCACTGGAGCTGTTCTGTTCCGGACTGAGTTCCGTCGTTTCCAGGCTGTGGCGCACGATAATCCCATCGTCTTTGTCCTGATCAACCGTGGCTGAGCTGTACCCATTGAGAAGGTACTGCGACGGCGACAGGCTGGCCACGGTTGCCCGATCGTCACAGCCTACTAGAGTTTTTATGTGCCGCTCCAGTTCGGCTATCTTTGTCGCCAGGAGCCTAAAAAAAACAAAACAAAAGTGAAAACAAATGCTCTACCAATTCTTTCCTCTTAGACATACTTATTCGTTCGCTTCTGGTGCGACAGGGCGAGACTTTTATCGTTCACATTGTCCAGCAGCGCGAGACAGAGGGATTTCAGATCGGCTATCGTTGCCGCCCGAAGTGGTAGCTCATCAACGGTTCCATTTTCCAGAAGGTGCTTCACTGAAATTGAAAACCCCAAAATACCAAAACAAACACATCGGATGGATGGTGAATTGAGGCGGCTAATCAGTGCCACGATTTGGATCCTTCTAACCTTGCGAATGAGACATGATCGTTTTGTTATTGTTGTTAGTGCCGAGTTTAATAATGCCTTTCTTCCGGTTCGTTTCCAGCATCGACTGCGTTCCAATACACGTGAGTTGCAGTTTAGTGTTAGTTGGATGTTAGTATGTTTCTTGTTTAAAAACAAAAATTACCTTATACTTGCTGGCTGCTTGCCGCGCGAGCCCGAGCTCGTTTTCGATATTCGCAATCTTCTCCGCCTGATATTTGTTCTCCAGTATCAACCCATCGATGTCGAGCAGGGTTTGGGTGGCACCGCCTGCATCGCCGACACCTCGCAGCGCTACGTTTAGTTCGTGATTCAGTCGGTGAGCTTTACATTTGTACGCGTCCCGCTCCGTGACGGTTTCTTCCTTTTCGTCCAGCAGCGACCGGAAGTCGTACTGCAGCTGTGCGTTACGTTTCCGGAGCTGCTCAAGCTGCGCGATTAGTTGTGATTTTTCCGCCTGCCACGTTTTGTCGCCGTTGGACGAGAGCAGCGATTCGTTGGTGGTTCGCAGTTTACTGCACATGTCCTGCAGCTCAACGTTTCGGGCTCGCACCACTTTGATGTCACCTTCGAGATCGTACAGCCGTTGCTTGAGCGATTCCACCTCCGTCGTAAGGGCTTCGTTGCGTTCGCGCGTCTGCTTCACGAGCAAACTGACGGCGGAACTGTTGCCGAATCCAGCCGCCTGGAAATCGGGCGCATTAAGGCTGTTTTTGATGGCCGAATAACGCAGCTGGATCGTTTCCGCCATCAGTTTGAATTGGTCCCGCTCCGTGCGACATTTTTCCAGCTCGTAGCGCATGATTTTCAGCGCCTCTACCTTGCTCTGCAGCTTCCGACTGAGGGCGGTGTACTAGGAAATAAAAAAGTCGATTACTAAAAACTGTAAGAAACCTAATTACACCGCTGAAACTGTTTCATATGTACCTCCTGCTCGTCGCTCTCCGTGTCCATATGGTTGCTTTTGGAGACCGTCGCACTCGCAGGATGCTTTCTACCCCTGGCCATTGCTGTGCCAGCCATGATTTCGGTTACAAACACCGCGAATCAATATACCAATATACCTCAACATTCATATAAACAATCAAACATGCTCACAAAATAGTAGCTTTTTGTTCCACAATCGATTTTTGATTGCCTTCGATCTTTGGTATGAATTGAAGCACGGTAATTGCCACTTGTTCAAACGTGCTAATACTTTACACAACAGTTTTATAGAATTAGCTAAAGCTTAATGTATACTCTTTAAAAGCTTTATGCTTCTTTAATAATATTAAATGCTTCTGGATATTTATTAATTTATTAATTTATCCGACCGAACATTTTCGTTCTTTGCCTATAACACACTTTTTGTTTACATCTTTGCGTGGAGAACTGTCAGTTCAGTATGATGGTGTGCGTGCATGTTTATATCATCGAGTAGATAGTTCAACATTGTGCCCATCATTTTTGAATTTTTAGCAGCGCGATAACGTTTTTGTACTAAAAATATGGTATCCCATAAAATGTCCCTTAAATACAAACTATCTCCTAAAAGAGGCTGATAAACACAACAACCCTTTTACGAATAGGGTCATGCAATTAAAAAAAAGCCGATTAACTTTGAATAACAACGTTAATATGGTTTACGATGCAGTAAACGATGGTTCTAAAGCTTAATTATTTAAGTTTTTCTTCTTTTACTCCTAGTTACGTTTGAATCTTTCGCAGTATCTACAGACAGCATTATTATAACATTATTTGTATTATATAAATTATTAGAACTAATGTAATTATAATAGATTTATTTACTCAAACTTTGAATAATGCTCCAGCAATGATTTGGGACAGCTCGCGTAAATTAACTCACAGTCGGCTCCACTCGCACCAAGATTTTCGGCCATTTCATATTTTTTCTTGTCCCTGTATTCCGTCTCTCCAAAGGACCGATGAACGGACGGGCTGGAAGAGATAAAGTAACCGAATTTGTTCATCGATTCACGTTTATCAAGAATCTCTATTGGGAAAACTCTTACGTTAGCAAAAAATGTACAACTTCCACCAAAAGATCTTCCCGCATCGCCTTTCGTTGAAATGGACTATGGGCAAGCTCGCAGATACTCTTCGCCAAGCATTCGGAGCCGAATTCCATCGCTTGTGTAAGCTCTTCCGCCGCACGGTAGAGTTGACCGGCCGTCAGGTTGGAGTCGGGATGTGTTACTGATCGCTTGAAGCCACGCGCCGATACCACGGTCGTCGGTTTGTAGCGACCCTGCACCACCCCGATGAGAGCTCGAGCCCAGTAGGCCGGTTTGTAGAAGTCGAGCAAACGGAACGGAAGATTGTAGTTGACCTGAAAGCCCAAATTGATACCCAGCCGTCGGACCGCGTAATCTTTGGTTGGTGGCTTAAACAAGCGACCATTGGTGACGGTGCACATGGTAACCTAGGGGGTGGGAATGGCGGATGATTGAACACTGATGTACCTTCCACTGTGTGATTGATTAAGGTTAGAGTTTTCAGTATAATCTCAGGCCTACCTGTAAGGTTGTCATTCCAGGAAAAATCAATGCTTTTGCTTGTTCACCAGAAGATGGGACAGAAAAATGGCCTGCAATTGCCGATAGAAGAAAGATTACTCGAAACTCCATGACCGCGTTACTTGGATGACTTCCAGTACTGGCCAACAATTTGACGTGGAAATAGTTTGCTTCCTATCATTCTAGACAAGATTGAGATGTCAGAGAGAAAGCGTATGTTTGTTTTCTTGCGGAGTGTGAAGGTGTTAATGAGCATTATTTGTTATCCAATCTGGTTCTAAGGTGTAGATCGGTAGCTGATCAAATGAGGTGTATGGTTGGTTAAGTTTTTAACACCTTTCCCCCAAAACGCCAAGCTCCCGAAATTTTGGCTGAAAACCATTCGAAAAGAAGCATGGATGAAGTGGAGTTGAATGGATGTGCCCTACATCTATTTCAAGCGGAGGTACTTTGTTTGTGGAGATAGACTTTAAGGCTTTAAAAAATATCCCTTTAGTGTCAATAACTTCGAACGCTATCGATCCAGAAAAAGAAAACTTTACGGCACCTGTTGCATGCGAACGTTTAAGCTCTCCGTGCCGCACAGCTTGGTTATAGATTGAGTGATATCATGCGTAGCAGAGTGTATCGTGTTTTTGTCACAGCTCGTTTGCATCGGTTGCTTCCGCGTTCTGCGATATTCTCGTTTCCCCTTCCCCCAGTGCGACACACAGTTCTTCCTTATCCAGGGCAATAAATTGTCTCCCCGAAAAAAAGGGCGTCGAATAGCGGCCCGTAACGTCGTAAACCGACCGCCACCCACACTGCAGAGGTCGCGGGCAAGCTCACACAATAAATCATATACAAATAAACATAAACGGGAATAATTGGCGCGTTTCGTTTGTGGTAATGGCGCTTTTGATTAACCTGCCAGCAAACGGAGGCTGGATGTTGAGTACACTTGCTGGTGTGTTGTGATTATTTCTTTGGAATTGAAAAAAAATGCAATTCTTACAATTTATTAAACAGCATACGGTCGACGACTGCGACGGCGATGTCTTTGGCCCGATGAGCATTCTAGCGGGCGATAAAACCCTCATTCAGACCAACGTCCTCAGAATGGATTGGAAGAAAGAGTGACAAACTCGTGATGGTCTCCTTTCTGAATTCTACCGGCCGGGAATCGCAATACCAAGTCCAGCATCTTCGCGGGCGCCTAGATTGATCACGTGTCGCACTGAAATCTCGCGCCGAATTAATTGCATGAAGGAGACAGAAATTCAAAGCCCAGCCGTGCTTCCCACCCGAGTGCGCTGGAATCAAAAACGTGGACGGGAAACACATTTCCAGACTACGAATTTCAGATTAATTCGCTGAGCCCCGGTACGTCCCCAGCAAACAATCATAATGCAAATTTTGTCGACGAACCCGTACGACATCCGAAACGAGGGATGCCAGTGTTAGGATGGCGAACCGGCAAAGTTCTGGCACGTGCGGCGAGATACTTTAAGGTGCCGGCAGGAATGTATTGGTTCGAGACTAGGAATTGTATGTTTGTTTTTGAGAAATAATACGGTAGATTAATGTGTTTCCCCTAAAGTATTTAGGCTTGATGAATCGTCAAGTGCAACAAGTAAAGGTTAAATCGGTTGCCTGGCAACCTACACACTAGGATATTTTATGCGCTGGCACCTTGTGCTTGCTGTACAACTTGTGTAGTCGTTAGCAACCACGTGTATCGTGTCGATTCGAGTTGTTTGCAAACAAATGCAACAAGTCCTCAGCTGTTGTGATTGTTAGTTTGAGGATCATCCAGCAACTAGTGACCTTTCGATCCAACAATCTGTCTGTGAATGAATGTTTGTGAATGAATCCACCGAAGAACGTACCTTTTCACCTGTTGATATGGCGCCCCGGAAATAGCGTCGGAACTGGAGCTATTAATGAACGGGCTTGGAAATGTCCTTGTGAGTTGAAAATAGCTGTGGGGGTAACAGGTAGTTATACTTCATTCATTAAAAACAAACAAACGATTCGGGCTGGTTTACATGGTAACGGATAGTTCGTTTTTGAGACACATAAATTTTGACCGGTTTGATGGTTTGTTGACTGTGTACGTTGAGAATAGCGTAATCGATTCAAATCGAGAAATAATGGTTCATAAAGGATATTTTTAGTCGGACTTTAAGATTGATTAAAGAGGCTTTACGTGCAGTGCATCGATTGGTTGTATTAAAGCGATTTTAGAACGCGTTTTTGTGGATGATAGCATATTTAATGCGCACCGGCCGAAACATCCTGTCAAGTTTTTTCAATATTTATAACGAGATTTCCAGAATAGAAACAATGGTATTAATTAGGAAAACAAGATAGTTTGGTTTTGTTTAGAAATGCACAATTCAATAATTGATTTAAATTGATTAAATTGAAGTTGATTTCAATCTTGAAAAAACGGGAGACAACCAATTATCTGCATACATTCTTGAATGGTGATGAGTGATGGCGGGTGACGATTCATACAAATTTTTACACGCTATACTCACAGGTAATATATATTTTCAATATTTAAGAAATATGTTTTTGGACCTCAGATATTTTTAAAGAGAATGATGCAAATCTGTTTAATATATAAAAGTGTAAATAACAAAACATAAAAGTCATTAATTATTTAAAACATTATAGAAGTTGAGATTCTCTTATGAACAAGCAACATATCTAAACTATTTTTTTTGCAACAGCTAAGGAAAAAATTGAACTGAAACAATAAAATAAACTTGTTAATAAAACAAATTTACCAAGAGCTGGTCTTAGATTCCGAAACATTAAAATAGTAGAGAAATGAAATAATTTTTTCAGGATATCGTTTAAAAAAAACCTTGCATCTTCTATTGCGTCGTACTAAAAGTGTTCGGTGGAAAATCAGAACACGCGCGAAGAACGAAGCAGTTGCTAGGTAACGCTTGCAGACTGTTGATCGTATCCAAACAAATGGTGGAACGTTTCAAGGCCTTCGGGCAAGGAATGTCCCATAGTAAGGGTTTCGCTGGTTCGGAGTACTTCTGTCGTCCTGCTCCGGGCACTTCATTCGAGCTCTGAAATAGATATATTCATTTCAACGGACCCGTGCCGTTGCAGGACCGTGCAGGCAGCGTGGCAACAGCATTCGTTTCCAGTGTAGGAGATTGTTGAATTTGAATTCGATTTTTCACTCTTTTGCTAGCCGTTGTACCGTGTGGACGCGTGCTGCCGAGTGTGGATCGTGAAATTGTACCAAATTCAAGTGAATTTTAAGGAATTAGCTCTCCGTGCGTGCTTATCGAATCGGTAGGTTGATCGTGCACGATGGACGATCCGGACGATGGTGATGAGCAGGATATGGAGAACGAGGGAGATCTAGGCGACTGCGATCTAGACGGCGACGGTGATGGCGATGAGGGCGGTGACGGTGAGGGTGACGGCGAAGGCAACGAACATGAGCACGAGCGGGACAGCGAGGAGGAGGAGGAACCGGAGGAAGAAATCTCCGAAGGTGATCTCCTGCAGGTACGTCCAAACGGGGGCCAAAAGTCAGGCGAAGCGCGAGATGATGTCCCACGGCACCAATCCGTTCAGCACCGGCGCCGCCATTACGTAACGTTTGGCTGCTAATGCCTTTTTGCGTTTTGTCCGCTGGCACGACACACCACGAACAGCCTCTCTCGTAGCCATGTGTTTTTTTAGAATTTTTAGCGTCGCGTGTGTGTGCTTTTTTTTGTAGCATTTTGTGTTAGTGGTTTTATTGTTTTGTAAAATTTTGCCACAAACAAGCTCCACCATTTGCCTTTTTCCAACCTGTCAGCGCCATGTCTTTGCGCCATTTTGTACAGCATGATATCGATCCCGGCGGAGAGCGAAAAGACAAAACAACAAGGCCAAACGCCTTGTCGGTCCTTCGTCGGTTATCGGATCAGGTGGAATCGGGCACGGCGCAATAAATTTTCGCACGACCGTCATGCGCCAGTTAGCACCGTGGATGCTCCATTTTTAAGTTCGGTATTTTTGGAAGTATTGATTTCGGGAGGGTTAATGCGCTGCTGCTGTCATGTTTTTTTTGCCGTCGTGGAGAAGTTGTTGGTGCTCTATCACAACCGGGAGACTTGGGACAGGCTGTGATAAGGAAGCTTTTCTTCGTCCTTCAAGGACAGCAAGTTCGTTAAGATATCTGGGTGGGTAAATAGAATTCTACCATTGTGAAAACACAATCGCTTCACTAGTTGGCTTACCGATTTGCTCGGCTTCTCATTCGCAACCTAAATGCAGCGTGCACGATCTACCGAGCCGTGTCCAATTATTCGATCAGCATGCAATCGGGATGCGGTGAAGCGATAAAATTACTACCATTTAGTATGCATCACCAGTACGCTTTATTCGTAAGCTTGGAATGTGCATTAGAAGCACCGGGAGCATACGTTTCTTTCCAGGCTACGGAGCAAGGCTGGATCGATGGCTGATGGCAGGCTTGTATCGACCTCAGCCACAGAATTTGCTTTGTATCCTTACGAACGATGGAATAGCACTAAATCATGCGGCTGAATGATGAAAGTTTTTCGGCACCATTTGCGTTTTTGGAGGTTAGGTAATTTTTGGCAGCGCTTCAAGCGTTGCATGTCCAAACAACCGACCACAGTGGTGAGAATGACAAGTGTACAAATGTGTGCTTTAAAAACATGTTCCCCGTGAGTGCATTAATGGTAGATTAGCATACTAACCATTCCTATTTCCCACTTACCAATTGCATCTTATTCCAGATTCTGTACAAAACAAACAAGCCGACATACTCATTGTGAAGAATCTTTGATCATTGTTGTTTTTTGTATTGTGCTGTGTACTGCAAACGTTTCGAAATAGTCGTAGCTCTGCCATGCATGTTTAGTACGCCGTTTTTCTTATATTTTTTTGTCATTTTTACACCTTTTTTCGATAACTCTGAATTCAGCGCTCCTTACAGCTAATGATTAGTTCTTTTCAGTTAGATATCGTATAGTGTATTTTATTCACCATGTAATGGGTAAACGGGTGCAAAGCAACCTACGAAACGCTCTGTAAAACCAGCATGAACTATCTTTGCACTAGTTACACCATGTTACACCATTACAATTTCTAGAATTTTTCTTAAACCATTTGCAAGTGTTAGAATAGAACCGTTTCGCGGGTAGTGAAAGTGAACGATGTTACGCGAACCGTTTCGTGCCTGAAAACCATCGCCCAGGACGCGCTGTATTGGAAAACACTTACTGCCGCTTCCACTAGCGATCACACTCGACTCGATTAGCGAGTTAGGGCCCGGTGGTGCCTCCACCGTAGCTACCAACCGCAGCTGGAACTGCCTACACATCTAGCCCGAACTTGTTTGCGTTTTGTAGCTGCGCCAGTGGCGTGGTTGGTAAGAGCTGTGAATTGATTTTTTATCCCGTCCCAACCTACGCCTCGGTTGCAACTTGGGTCACAAATTTTGCTCCATCGGCTCGGACCCATTTTTGAAAAACCAAACCCGCACCATGACGGAATCGCCGGACTCGCAGCGTCGCCGGGAGGAATGCGAGCGGAAGGCACGGCGTGGTGAGATGGACCCACGCCTGGAGTTCACCTTCCAGCTGCTGATGGACGCCACCGGTCTGCCGAGGCATCAGATCATGGACCACATCTTCGAGGGGAACATGGTAAGGAGCCGGTTCGCACGACGCCGTTCACGGTAAACACTTGCTGCACAAATGACTACTTCCAGCTGGACGAGATCAACCAGCTGTTTCTGCCCAACATGCGCAACAAGCTGATGTGGTTCTACCAGGAGGTGGACGACGTGGATCAGCCGGGCGAGCGGGACGCGAACAAACCGGGCCCGTCCCGGGCCGGTGCGTCCAGCTCGTCGAAAACGCCCCAGGGTGCGTCTAGCAGCTCGCACGCGCACACCAAACACAAGCTATTCATCACGGATGGCTGGAGCTGCGCGTTTACCGGCATCTGTATCTACATGTTCCGCATCAACATCCAGAAGCAGCTGCCCGAGGAAGGGTTCCACAAGGATTTGTGAGTATGTGTGCGTGGAGCGGGGATTAGGGCATAGGAACCGGTCGAAGCACGTGCTTCGGGGAAGGGACAACGCCATAATGCAGACGGACAGCTGTTGAGATGGGTGTTACGTTCCTTTTCCGTTGTCTGTGGAATTTGCAGTAATTTTGGCATTACATATTTCTATCGTGAGTGACAACCAGCAATAATGTAAATCATAGGAGGCACTGAGGCAGTAGATTGACATAACGCTTTGCGTCATACACACGCTTCTCCTTTGGGGAACGGTTAGATAATGGGAAACTGAAGTGTTAATAGCCTTTTGCGATAATAAGACCAGACTCGACCTCCTGCCGGGGAAAGGAGACAAGATTTGCATACAAAAATTAAAAACTAACCTGCTTCGCCTGATACCGTGTGCGCTGGCGTTCGTCGGTTCATTCCGACCTGTCATCTATTTATGGGATTTTTTCTCACACATCGATTGAACGATGTCACTGGACCGTTAAATTGCGCACTGTGTGATGAGTCGGGAAAGCAGATAATGGAGTTGCGAAGCTTGAATGTCTTGTGTTTGTTTTTTTTTTTACGTTTACACCCATCATGTTCGTGGTGGTATGAAGGTTAATATGGCAATTTATCTCCCTAAACTAGCTTTTGCAGCTGCTTTAGTTTGTTTAGTTTGTGGATTCGAGGCCGCTTAGTTTTGAAATTAAATCCTATCGTTCGTCACTGAATGTGCTTCCCGTTCGGTTCCCGCAGGTACTGTGGTTATATCGATGCCAATCGCGTCGGACTTGTGACCTCGATCGAGCGCATTGTGGAGCAGGTGTTTATGCAGGCACTTGCCTATCCCAACATCGAATCCGAAGATGAGGAAATGAGCTGCAATCTGGTGAAGTCACAGCTGCTGCCCGGATTGCGTTCGTTCTGTAGTGCGCTGCGCGTATGCGAGCAGGTGTGCAATCATTTTAACGTGTTTGATGATGGGAAGACGATTGTATGCCGCGTGGACACGCTCGCCGAGGTGAAGGAGATGTCGAGGAATTCGGCCACATGTGCAGAGCTGGAGGAACGCGTCAACAACTGGATCAAGGGCATCGCGAAGATCCTGATGGAGAGCGAGCAGCTGCGGCGGGAGAACGACTCGAGCGGGCCGCAGGACGAGCTCGAGTACTGGAAGCGGCGCGGAGCCCAGTTCAGCCAGCTGCTGTCGCATCTGCAGGAGCGGGAGGTCCAGTGGACGCTCTACTGCCTGTCGCAGGGCGGTTCGAAGGTGCTCAAGTGCTGGAAGGAGACGGACAAGAAGATCACCTTCTGCTACAACGAGGCGCGCGACAACTCCAAGTTCATCCAGGCGATGGAGCAGTGCTGCCACTCGCTCTACCTGGACGATCCGGTCAACATGAAGGAGTCGATCGTAAGTTTGCTGCAGACGGTGCGTTTAATTTACAGTGTGTCGCAGTTCTACAACACGTCCGAGCGCACGTCGACGCTGATGGTGAAGATCACGAACCAGATGATCGAGACGTGCAAATCGTACATCACGTGCCGGGGGAAGGAAACGATCTGGACGCAGGACCGGGATCTGGTGCGGACGAAGCTGACCAACTGTCTGAAGCTGAATCACATCTACCGCGAGACGTACCACAGCGTCAAGTCGCAACCGTTCCTGCCGGATCAGATCCCGTTCGCGTTCTCGGAGAACTACGTGTTCGGCAAGTTCGACACGTTCTGCGACCGGCTGTCGAAGATCATCGCCATGTTCAACCTGATCGACGACTACAACCATCTGTTCGAGCGGCGGCTGGAGGGGCTGCTGCTCGGCGAAGCACTCGAGGACGCGATGAACACGTTCGACGAAGCGAAGGTCGAGATCATCATGAAGAAGTATGACTACCTGGACCAGCGGAACGCCGACTTCAACGACGACTTCCAGGTGTTCATGCAGAAGACCGACACGCTGAAGGAGACGATCGCATCGATGATCGAGCACAACTTTGACAGTGTTTGGGAGACCCCGCAGGGCATCCGATTTCTGGTCCGTTTCGAGAAGGTCAGCGAAAAGATCCCTCTCAGCACGATGGATGAAAAGTACCAGCGGGTGTCCAAGTACTGTGAAAAGGAG
>JXXA01020708.1:22500-25580 GCA_000956255.1 Anopheles punctulatus
TCGAAGGAGGACCAGAACGAGCTGCAGATCACGTCGCTCAACCACAAGTACTTCCGGACGCACCTGGAAGACAGCCTCTCGCTGGGCAGGCCACTGCTGATTGAGGACGTTGGAATGGAGCTGGACCCAGTCATTGACAATGTGCTGGAGAAGAACTTTATAAAGTCGGGCTCGATCGAGAAGGTGCTGGTCGGCGACAAAGAGTGTGACGTGATGCCCGGCTTCATGCTGTACATCACGACGAAGTTGCCGAACCCACCGTTCAGCCCGGAGATCAGCTCCAAGACATCGATCATCGATTTCACGGTGACTATGCGTGGCCTGGAGGATCAGCTGTTGGGGCGCGTGATACTGATGGAAAAGTCGGAGCTGGAGGCGGAGCGGGTGCAGCTGTTCGAGAGTGTGATGAAGAACCAGCGCAGCATGAAGGAGCTCGAGGGCAACCTGCTCTGCCGGCTGACGTCGACCGAGGGTTCGCTGGTGGACGACGAGGCGCTGATCGAGGTGCTGCAGGAGACGAAGACGACCGCCGAGGAGGTGAACCAGAAGCTGAAGATATCGGAGGTGACGGAGAAGAAGATTATGATCGCGCGGGAAGAGTTCCGGGCGGTTGCCGCCCGCGGTTCGATACTGTACTTCCTGATAGTGGAGATGTCGAACGTGAACGTGATGTACCAGAACTCGCTAAAGCAGTTTCTCATCATCTTCGACAACTCGATCACGAAGTCGACGAAGAGCAACATCACGGAGGAGCGCATCAACATCATACTGAAGTACCTGACGTACGAGGTGTGGGCCTTCACGAGTCGCTCTTTGTACGAGCGGCACAAGCAGCTGTTTACGCTGATGCTGGCGATCAAGATCGACTACCAGAAGGGTAACATCAGCCACGATGAGTTCATGGCGTTCGTTAAGGGAGGCGCCTCGCTGGACCTGAACGGGGTCACACCGAAGCCGTTCCGATGGATCCTTGACATCACGTGGCTGAACCTGGTCGAGATCAGCAAGCTCAAGACTTTCCAGGGCATCCTGAAGAAGATCGAGTACAACGAGCGCGAGTGGAAGAGCTGGTACGAGACGGAGCGCCCGGAGCTGGAGGTGATACCGTGCGACTACGAGCACGAGCTGGATGTCTTTCGGAAGCTTCTATTGATCCGATCTTGGAGCCCGGATCGCACGATCTCCCAAGCTCGTCGATACATCGAAGTTTCCCTTGGCCAGGAGTACGGCGAGATGCACATCCTCGACCTGGAGGTCACCTGGTCGGAGTCGGAACCGCGCACCCCGCTCGTCTGCATCCTCTCCATCGGTTCCGATCCGACGACGCAGATCGCCGCCCTCGCCAAGGTGAAGGGCATCCCGCTGAAGACGGTTTCGATGGGCCAGGGCCAGGAGTACCACGCCCGGAAGCTGATGGGCGAATGCATGGCGTCGGGCGGCTGGGTGCTGCTGCAGAACGTGCACCTGTCGCTGAGCTTCTGCAACGAGATCATCGACGTGCTGATCGAGACGGAGCACGTGGCCGACTCGTTCCGGCTGTGGGTGACGACCGAAACGCACCCCCAGTTCCCGATCGGTCTGCTGCAGATGGCGATCAAGTTTACGAACGAACCGCCGCAGGGCATACGGGCCAGTTTGAAGCGCAGCTATCTGGCCTTCACGCAGGACTACCTGGACTACACGTCGGCACCGCAGTGGCCACCGCTGCTGTACACCGTTGCCTTCCTGCACTGTGTCGTTCAGGAGCGGCGCAAGTTTGGCCCGCTCGGATGGAACATCCCGTACGAGTTCAACCAGGCGGACTTCTCCGCCAGCGTACAGTTCATCCAGAACCACCTGGACGAGATGGACCCCAAGAAGGGAGTATCGTGGCAGACGCTCTGTTACATGCTCGGTGAGGTGATGTACGGTGGGCGCGTTACGGACGATTTCGACAAGCGGCTGCTGACGACGTTCACGCAGGTGTGGTTCAGCGAGCATCTGCTCACACCGAGCTTCGAGTTCTACAAGGGCTACCGGGTGCCGATATCGCGTAACATACAGGTGTACGTCGACTACATCAACCAGCTCCCGCCGACCGATACGCCGGAGGTGTTCGGGCTGCATCCGAACGCGGACATCACGTACCAGATCAACACGGCCAAGGGTATCCTCGACACGATACTTAGCGTACAGCCCAAGGAGGGCGGCGGAGGCGGCGGGGAAACGCGCGAAAACATCGTGTTTCAGCTGGCCAGCGACATGCTGCGCAAGCTGCCGCCCCAGTACGTGGCGTTCGAGGTGAAGGAGTCGCTCAGCCGGATGGGAGCGCTGCTGCCGATGAACATTTTCCTGAGGTAAGGAGTGTGCGTGTGTTTGGAGTGTCGAAGGGGTTGTAAGTATGGGGAGGTGAAAGAAGTTTGCTTGGTACATGATTGAAAGTGCATCTTTTGCATCCCTCTTTAGGCAGGAAATCGATCGTATGCAGCGTGTCATCAACACGGTGTACAACAATCTGTGCGATCTGAAGCTGGCGATCGATGGTACGATCGTGATGAGCCAATACTTGCGTCAATCGTTGGATGCCATGTACGACGCGCGCATTCCGGAACGATGGCAGAAGGTAAATGAAGCTTGAAAATGATTGTCTGGGGGTGCGTTGAAAAGAGCGAAACTTACCTGCATCGTCAATAATGGTTTTTAATTTTATTCTATAGCGAAAATGAGACGGCTTAATGCGTTTACTTTGAGCAGAGCAGGAGTGGAGCTGCTCTACTCAAACCCGTATTGTAAACAGATCCACTCTCTTGCTTGACGTTTCTGCATTGTTTACCTAAACATCGAAGTACACTAAATGCTTCCGTTCACGTTTCTTAGCAACATACTTCTTTTGGCCCATCGTATCAAGCATCCTCGTGAAAGAGGAAGAGACCATTATCAGAAAATAGAATACATTTCCGATTTCTTTTCTGACTTTCTCGCCCCTCAGATCTCGTGGGAATCGACAACGCTCGGTTTCTGGTACACGGAACTGCTCGAAAGGAATCAACAGTTTCGCACCTGGATTAACAACGACCGGCCGAAGGTAGTACAAAAAAAAA
>JXXA01020719.1:0-10102 GCA_000956255.1 Anopheles punctulatus
GTGCTGTCGTGCTTACACTATTCTTTAAAATTATAACTAAAAAAATTATACAATCCCCTTTGCTACCAAAAATGATCCTTTTAATTTTGAGGTACAATAGCTTTAAAATAGTTTTATCAGGTCAGTCAAACTATGACTTTGGTATATTTCTTCCCTTTTTCTCGTTATATTAAAACTATAAATAAATGTGATGAAAAGTGCAATGATTAAATAACAGATAAAAATCTTGTTTGATTTTCAAGACTCTGAGTTAGTCAGTTTTTAATTTTAAAATTTTTGACGTTTTATCTAATTTTTTTCCTAAAATTTGAAGAAAAAAACATTTTTTGGCATTTCATCCAGGTTGTGAATTGAACAAAAACTAACAACGGATGGGTTGAATCATACTCGTTCGTTTGTTTTGAGTGCCACAATCGTTCAACGATCATAAAAATGTGAAAAACTGAAAATATTTAATTTAATTTTAAATTTAGGACACATTTCGGTTCGTTTAGTGTTTAGCCATACTATTTGCATTATTTTACATGTGTTCAGGCATAAAATAACATTTTCAATTTAATTCTACTTTAAGAAGTAAGTTATTGGCTTTCCTTCTTCCCGTGACACTCGACACTTCACGTGACAAAATTAGTATCGTGATTATTTGTCTGCATTCTATTAATTAGTTTTTGTTATTTTTATTGTGTTTTTATTTATTTTCATTTGTTGTTTTCTTATTATTTTGCCACGTAAAGCACGACAGTACAGCTCTCCGACTAGTGAAAACGGTAATGGTATGTATTATTTTGTTAAAAAAAAGTCGCTCACAACAATTCTTCCATTTCAACGAACATTCTCCCGACGTTAGGCGAACCTACATTAACGGAACAACAATTTTCTTCCCTTTATCTCTTCCCGCAACTGGCAGGTCTCTCGAAGGGCGTTGGTTTTATTCGCTTCGATCAGCGCATGGAAGCGGAAAAGGCCATTAAGGAGCTGAACGGCACCGTACCGAAGGGCTCTACCGAACCGATCACCGTCAAGTTCGCGAACAACCCGAGCAGCACGAAAACCGTACCACCGCTCGCAGCCTACCTTGGACCGCAGGCCGCACGCCGCTTCCCTGGACCGATCCATCATCCGACTGGACGATTTAGGTATGGCATCGGGCTTCAGGCTCACTCAACGCCCAGGAACACATGTCAGACGCACAAGTCCACGGGCCAGGCCTCCGTATACTCTTGTTAACGACGGTTTCTTTGTTGTTTTTTTCCCTCCATTCTTCTTCCCATTCCACTTCGAACCTAAAGCAGTGCCATTCCAAACTATCGATACTCGCCGCTGGCCGGAGATTTACTGGCGAACTCGATGATTCCTACCAATGCCATCGCGAACGGATCCGGTTGGTGCATTTTCGTCTACAACCTCGCACCGGAAACGGAAGAGAACGTCCTGTGGCAGCTGTTCGGTCCTTTCGGTGCCGTCCAATCGGTTAAGGTTAGTGGATGCTGTTTTGACAGCTTGACAGATTTACTACGGAGATACAGGAGGAAAAGATGGGATCGATTTTCCTTTTTTTTTATATATTGTCGAGTCCCAAGCAAGTGGTCGGTAGAGATTTGGTGTGTGTTTAGGCAAGCATATAATGTTTCTGCTTTAAAGAAGAACCTCATAACTCTCAAATTTTATCATGAAGTTAAGCCAACAAATTGTGTAGTAATCGATTATGCAAAGTTGAGCCCTCTAATTAAAACCTCTGTTTTATTGATAAAAAAGAATCAAAAAAATAACACAAACTGAAAGCGTATGGTACACTATTTCTGTTAAGTTTTAATTAGTTTGTCCTTTGAAAACTACTTTAAAAAGTAGAAAAAAATACTTTCGAAGTACAGTCCTCCATAAAGTGAATTAATTTGTCCCAAATGTTCTTTAAGTTAGGGTCTCGAAAATGTATCAAATATTCTACTGCAATCTATGTGTGCTGGGATGTTCGAAAAGTGGTTGATTTTAATTCTGTTTCTGTTTTATTCTTCTTCCCGCCCGTAGGTCATCAAGGATTTGCAAACGAACAAGTGCAAGGGCTTCGGCTTCGTGACGATGACCAACTACGACGAGGCAGTCGTCGCGATTCAGTCGCTGAACGGCTACACGCTCGGTAACCGCGTGCTGCAGGTCAGCTTCAAGACGAACAAATCGAAAAATGCGTAAAATCAGGCCAACCTGCCACCGGAACTGCTCGCCCACTGGTTAGCGCAACTGTCGATCGTAACCGCGGCCCGCAATAATCACGCGAATGGTGGGGGAGGAAGAGCGGAGCAGCAAGACGATCCACGCCGCCATAAGCAAGCGAACGACGAACGACACCGCCACCAGGATCCGTTGTGTCGTTTGCGCCACCGCCAGGGTCCGGGCATTCGAAACGATCTGAACGACATGCTAGACCAACGACACGCCTTCGACGAATGGATGAGCGAACTGAACGAGCTGTTGAAGATGCGCCCAATCAGATAAGATCCGATGCGATGGGCGCAATGATTTATTTATTACTATTGCTTACTTATACGCTCAATTTCGCAATGCTACATTCGTTCGATGCAGGGACGTGCAAATCGCAAACTCCTGGGAGGTGAAGCAGAAAAAGGGCGACTTGAAAAAGACCGGTGGCAAGGGGGCAATAATAAGACGTGAATACCAAAAACTACCGCAAAGAAAATCTAAGTCAGGCTGAAAAGCATCGAACACAAAAGAGTCAAGTACGAAACAACCAACCGTGGGAGGTAAAGTTTACAGAAATAATCACAATTCCACAATTGGTCGAACATTTGTTGGGAGGCAAGATGTTAGGAGGTGTTTGTGTTTTGGTTCTATCTGTTGTTTTCCGCCGTTTTTACGTTCATTTCTCCTTTTTACAACTATTGTTTTAGAGAAAGTGTGCGGTCTTTGTGAGCACATCGATCGTGATGGCAAGCGAAGCTAAGCGAAGTACGGAAGTGTAAAGCGAATGAGTGTGAAGAATGCATAAGGAAATCCGGAGCGCGTGATGTTTCTCGAGCGAAAGTGATACAATTGCAATCGAAAAATGCCTGAGTCACGGCTGAGTTGTTCGTTATTCGGACAAGGAAAGCATGCGAAACCGAACCTGCGAATGGAAAACAAGTAACTTTCTGCGTAAGTAAGAAGCAACCGAGAAGTGGAGAAAAGTGGCAAAACATTTTTAGAAGAATTTTACACACAAGGTTTTACACAAGAGTTAAAAACGGAAGCAACGGATTCACCGGAAGTTGAAGAAACATATTGAAGGAAAAGGGAAAGGGAAAACTAAAGAAAAGAGCAAGCGCAGTGCATACGCCAGAGAAATCGAGGGAAATATAGCCTGTATCGGTAAAGCTAAACGGGGCAAGAAATGAACCCACAAAGCGATAACACTGCACCCGATACGGGGCATGGGTCTGCAGCTTCTTTTCTTCTCTTTGAATATTCAATAACTCACTCAATCTCTCCTTCCAACTCGATGCTGCGATGAAGAAGGGGGAGACCGATGGTGTTAGATTTAATTCACGTTCAAGTTCACTTTCATTTTTTTTTGTTTTTGGTTTTGTTTTTTTTTCTTCTTTTGTTAATTGGGTTGATATTCTCGTATTGTGTTTGATGCGTTCGTTGTAGGAAGAAAAAGGCCTACATTTTGTATCGTTTTACTATTTTTTCTCCTATCCTAGAAGTGCGTACGTTGCGTTCATAATGTTCTTACGTTTAAAATGCTTACTTTGTTTGTGCGTTTTTCTCTTAGTTTAGTTTAACAACTTTTCACATCACGCAATTGTAGCCCTATTATATTGACACTATTTATTGAGCACGGAACGATGAAATCATCGTTTCATCGCAGAAGCGCTCTTGCATGTTATAGTTGTTCTCTAGCGTATTCCGTCTTTAGGTGTATGAGTTCCTCGATAGTGAAAGCTTACTTTACATGAAAACAGCACGCGCTTGAGTTAATTTATCTTACGTTGAGCTGTATGAGTGAAGAGGTGCAGCGGGAAAATAACAAATCAAAATTATGTTCAATGTGTTTGATAGCATCGCCTATTTCTATACATTTTTTTTGTTTTGGTTAGTGTTCTTCTTTTAAACGCTAAATCGGAAGGCATCGAATTGTGAGCGAAGCAATGTAAAAGTTCAGGAAATGAGGAAGGAAAACAAATGAAACCAAACAAGAATGTATTAAAAAGAATATTTTTTCCTGTGTTTTTTTCTATTTATGTTTTGTTTCTAATGTTTAGCTTCTTTTTTTTAAATTTTCGATGCGCTTAATTTCTCGTCTTCTTTTAGTGGTGGGTAGTTTGATGAGTCACGCGGCGACCTGCAACCCGCACCATCCCACAAAAACCACCTTCATCCATCCCCGCGCCCCTTACCGTTCCGCTTAGGAAGCGAACGCAAACACTTATTGGGACCATTGCCAGTCGTAGCTGAAGCCGTACCTAGCGTTCGCGATGTTCGAATAATGGTAGATGTTTTATGACTTCGTTTCATCTATTTAGGCCCCCCCGTTTGTACGACATCCCACACGTTGCTCCTCTAGAGGTCAAAACGCTAGTGCCGCGCAATAACTTTGCAGACTACTTTTCCACAAATCCGCCCAAAAGAAAAAGAAAAACTGCGTAACGTAGTTTTGTATCTATACGAAGCATGCAAAGCTGTACCGCGTTCGCATCGGTACTCGTTTGTACTATGATACGCTAATGTGCAACAGGACGACTCGGTAGGAGCGGAAAACATAGTGCAGGATAACGTAAAATTTTTCTTTCTTTTTCGTTTTAGTTACCAGACTCCTTTCTGCGCCCTTTTTCTTTCGTAGTTTCAACGCGTTATGAAGAGCTGCCGAAAGAGGCAGATATTGAAACCCAAACCAAACACACACACAAACACAAAATGAGTGCTACAAACAATTTCAACCAAACCATTTCCACTACGAGTACCACCGGACACGTGTGGTGTTAGTACACTAACCGATACTACGATCTGCTCAATGGAGGAAGTAATGAGTAAACAATTTGAGGTTGTGTTAGTCGATACGAGCCGAGTAACGCCGCGAGTAACTCGCAAGCAGACGCCGGGCGAACCGGTATACCGGAGAAACAAAAAGGAAAACACCAAAGATCTCGTTCCCTTCGCTTTGGGGAAGCTTTAGCGAAAGGACGGTGCAATAAGAAATAAATCACTCGAGCGACCCGCGAGACTCGGGCGGAACGAAGACAAAAGCGTCATACAAAAGCACACGATCAGTGGACAGAGACCCGAACCTGAACATCACACCGATAACGATCTAGGACCTAGCAGGAACAGTGGATCATAAAGTACGGAGTCTAGGATATTTATATATCTATACACCTATAATAGTGAAGCAAAACAAAACAAAAAACAGAACACACTTTGTGAAGCGCATGAACACTCGGCAGTTACACACGGGAAGTAAGTAATTATATTTATAATTCTCATCCACCGCGGGGAAAAGTAAGAAAATTATTGCGGATTATAGTAGGTGGCGAATGCCAAGGGCAACATCGCACAACGGTCCACCACCATCAATGAAAGGACTAGCTCTAACTACCGCTGAACTAATCCTACCCGTACCCCCTCTACTGCGCCTGCCTGGGCAAGTCCAGGCCGATCACAATAAAGAGAGAGCGAGAGAGCAGGGACGAGGCGAAAGGTAATAAATGATCGTACTTATTAGTCCAAATAGTAATTATATAATTCAATATTTACATTCTCAGATAGGAAAATTAATGCATAATCGATAAACGAAACACCGTGACGTAGTGTACCGGTGGTTGATGGTTTAGTAAAGAAGCTAGAAGGAAGCAGAAGATAATGAAAACCACGCATACAAGCATACTGTTCTCCAGGAAGTATTGATTGTCCATCTTTATCTCATATTCACTGCAATTCATTTGATGTTGTTTAACGAATCAAAGAAAACAAAAAAAAATACAAATGCTCTATATATATATACACATATACGTATATAGTTCTATATCGCAGATTTTACCGTACAGTTGAATTTGATGGTTCCACAGGCATAAACAACATCAAGAGCAAGAGGAAGCAGCGAATAAAAAAAAATAATTAAAAAGACCGCATCAGTATTATTGCAGCAGCGCCGCTATTTCTGCTTTTGTCCGGAACCGCAAACAATGTGGAAGAAAACAGCACTAATTTAGCAGCGATGGGGGTAGTGGCAAGCGTGTAAATGTGCGGGAATTTAGACGAACGTATGTAGCTGAATATGAATGTTTATATTATTCCAAATATTTCGATTATGTGTCCGCTATTCTTATTATCACACCTCTCTTCGTACTAACTCACGCGTTCGATTTAAACGATATCTCTCTATCTTATTTACTTCCGTATAGTTCCCGTTGGAATAGCCGGTGTGGAAGAAAACTCACACTACCACCACAGACGTACACAAGCGCGACGCGGAAAGTACATTATAATACAGTAATGCATCTCGCATTGCGTTTGCTCATGTTTCCACCTATAGCGAATGTCGAACCACAGATTAGACATGATTTGGATTACTTCTGCACGTGTTGTTTACATGATACTTTCCCGTGGAGCATGCAGGAGCAAACAGCAATACAATGTAGGTGTGAGGTGTAAGACGAACGGAAGGCAAACGAAAGGGCTATGAAACAAACGCAAGCTATATAGATAAATCAATAAACCGAAGGAGAGCGAAAAACAGTTTTGCCCCGCGGGGCAATGGCGAGCGGCGTAAGAGAGAAAGGCTAATCTATTATACATGTTTAGCAAACGTTTTTGCTAGTACCGTATATATTGATCAGTAGGGAATGATGAAACGAGTGAAGTACATGCGAATCCACACAAAACACTTTCAACAACCACGGGCAACCAATCGGTCGGAGGCGGCGTAGGAAAATTGGAAACCCCTAATGTATTGAGCCGAAACGATGTCGATAGATTAAAAAGAAAAAAAAAACATGTGATCCCACCAATGTAAAACCAAGAAGAAACGATGCAAGCAGCTGTGTAACAAGAGCAACAACAAGAACATCAACAAAAACAACACAACAACAAAACTAAGACAAAGAAAACAAATCAAGCTAACAATCTATAGGAAAAGTATTAATGAATGTATAGCGTATAAACGTAAAAACAAAAGCAGCATTTTAGAGAAGAAAAAAAAGAATGAAAGAGACAGAAAGAGAGAAAGAAATGGTTATTAATGAAAACGAAAACAAACTCAACTTTAAGCTAGTAACAAACAAAACTAGCAAAACAAAAAAATACACACACACTCAACAAAAACCCCTTCCCAGCGATCCCAGTGAAGCGACTGAATTGAGAGTAGAGCGTCAAACACTGATCACAAACACGTACACACCCAGCCACAGGTACGCTCTAAGCAGTAGGCAATGACATACAGACTGCGACAGCGACAGAAAGACCGACTGACAGCCACAGCTCGGCACAGGTGCAACCACGAAAGCAAAGCCTACTAAACGCCAAAATGATAGCAAAAGTAGCACGCGTCAAACGCGTCGCGTTTCGCCGAGCGTATATTGGGCGGGCAATAATAACAATAAAAATAACAACAACAACAACAAAAACTGAACGACACAGAACTAGTGAAAGCAAAACCCGTAATAAAAGAAAAATAAAGAAAAGATAATGAACAAAAATGTTAACATTTTTGATATTAACTTGTAAGCGACCGTGTTAGCCCGAAGGAATGGAGAAGTTCAGAGAGAGAGAGAAAGGAGAGGGAGGGAGAGGGAGAGAGGAGAGAAAAAAAGCTTACCGAAAGGCATAACCACTTTACCACTTTACACGCTGGAAGCAAACGGTGCGAGAAAACAAAAGAGTCAAATGTAGAAAATAAAAGAAAAAAACGAAAAAAGCAGATATAATACAATTACGTGTAATAGGTGTAAGGAAAATTGAGAGATTTTTAACGAAACACACTCACACACACACACACACACACACAAAAAAAAACAAAACAAAAAACAAAATTAGGAGTATAACACCCAATCGAAATCATCCTGAAAGGATACCAATTGATAGAGAATGAATAAAAACGAACTGCGGGCAGTGTGAGTGTGTGCGTATTAGGCCAATTTAAACAAACACAAGCACGACCGATCGCGATCGCCGGCGGTGGCTGTTGTTTTGTACGCCAAAGTCCGCCACGGCGTGCGCAGAATGAGATGAGCAGAATGAGAAAAAAAGAAGAAGAAGAGAAGAAAAAACAACAAAAAACTTTAGACAAATCGAACGTGAATGCCGTGGGCTACAATGGATTAAAATTGTTAAAGCAACTACTGGAGCAGCATTATTGCCTATTATGTCATTACACTTTCCAAGTTTAGTCATTTTTGGTGTGTAGAATGAATTATGAATATTGAATACCTAGTTACCAAATGATGCCGGTGCGCAGAGGGAAGGCACACATACCACTCAAGTAAACCTTAAAGCGAGAGCGATGCAAAGCAGGGCAAGCGAGAAAAAATCGAGTACTACTAACTTTACATCTGATTACCTTCTACTTCTGCACCATCCATCTCTCCATGTGTCAATGTTTTTTGCATCCGTTCAGTGTTTTTCGCGTTAGTTTGCGGTGTCTTCCCGTCGCTCGATTCCAGATAGGGTGAAGCTATAGCTATAGCGACAACGTCCAGAACAGGTGGACGGGCTCGGTATCCCGGTATCCTCGGTAGAACGAAAAATCTATCCCACGGGCCCACATCTTTCCGGGCTAGTTGGTCGGCGAAGAAATGCCAGCCTGGCAGTAGCATCAGCAAAACAAGCAATAGAACGCGTTTCCGCGTGGACGAACCATGGTTATCATTTGAAAAGAGCCATTACATTACGGATGGCGATGCAGTAACATCGTTTCGACATCCCAGTTTTGATAAAAAAAAAAAGATAAAGAGAGCAAGAGAGCGAAACAAACGGACCGCGTAAACTTGTCGTTACAAAACAATCCCAACAGTAAGCAATAACAATATCACACAAAGGAAGCAACACGCGAAGCAAGACGCTGGCGCCCACAGGTGGCCCGATATACGATGGTGGTGTAAGCATTTTAATCTAATCATTACCGAATTCGAAGCGGATATAAGTAAGTGTACGTGTTCAGTAAAAGGTAACGCCGTTTACTAATCTAGTCAAAAAAAAAACCGCAGATGTAGTTAAAGTCAAACAGAACAAATCTAGTTTTTATCCCCCTCCCCTTCACTCTCTGGAGCGCCGGAAGCATAAAAGAACACATTGGTTTAATCTCGCACGTATCGCGAGGAGTGTATTCGTTTTGGTTTATGGAAAATCAACCAACCAGCAACAAAGAACAACAAAGAAACAACACGAAAAAAAACCAACTAGCTTTAGTTTATAATCACTTAGCCGTAAGACATATCGTAACGTATTAAATTCTCGTATTATTGTCCCTGTTTATCGAAAAAAAAACTCGAAAATAATTGCAGCATATTGATGTCTGGCTAAAAAACTGTCTTCTACACTATCCCGTTAAAGCAAAACTGAACAAACACTCACAGAGAGAGAGACAGAGAGAGAGAGGAAAAAAACATGAACAAAATGCCAGGCGAAGGTGGCAACGAAGGTGCAAACACGAGAGCAAAACACACGCACACACACCACACGGTACGAGAAGATGACAGATAAGAAACAACGACAAAGAAACATAACAATAACACGGAACCTTTATATTGCGGAACGAATCTTCAATGCCGGAAAGGGCGGTCGTTTGACCAAACCAAACCCAACCAAACCAAGACTCTCTCTCTCTCTCTATCTCTCTCTATCTCTCTGTTGAACACACACGTACACAAAGATTCCATTGCGGATGGCACACCGCCACCTTTACACCACACTCTCACACCATACACTTTATTGAACTTAAATAAAGAGCAGGAAAAAAACAAGGAAACAACAGCTATTGATTGTATTGTTTTCACTGAGGGGTGTTAAAGATGGAAAGAACTTGTGGTTATTTCACTGTAAGGAAAGAAACATGCGTGCGTGTGATTGGTAAAAATCGAAAGAAAACGTGTATGTGTATTATTCAAAGTGAAAATAC
>JXXA01020722.1:0-10738 GCA_000956255.1 Anopheles punctulatus
AAAAGCTAGCTGAACAGCTTTCGTTGCGCAAAATAATATAAAGTTTAACTGTTATCGTAAAGATTATTGTTATTATTCCAAACAGGATTCAAAAATTACTCACAATATTTTAACGCATACATGAGTGAAACCTTAGCAATAGTTTATTCGTAGAAACTTGTTTCATTTTTTTAAGAAGCCGTCATAATATTTTGACTAATATTTTGATATTTGCCATATTTGCCCATATTTTTCGTAGTTAAATTTCTTTGTGGCTTCTCATCTGTGACAATTTTCCATCAATTTTCCAAGTGATGACATAATTCTTTCATTCAAATATTACTGTTCAATACTAAAAATCGTGTAAAAGCAACGTAATGATCGAAAACTCTATTTGCACACCGGTGTCACACTAATGTGTGCACCGGAGGACTCTTCTCGGCCGCAAACCATTTGGTGCTACGCTTAATTATGCAACAAAAACAGCAAAGTTTCCGAAACGATCGGAGTCAAAGCAAACTCCAGAGCGCATCAGCTGTGCAAACGAGCGAATTCCGCTCTGGGTGCGTTCCTCGTGCGGTGGGTCGTCTCACATTTGCATTCATTCTGGCAACCGCTTCGGGGAGCTCATCAACGGTTGGCAGGGACCAGGGACCGGTAAGGAACTATATGGAGACTGTGCGACATTAAAGCCCTTGAAGCCCTTTTTCTCTCCCTTCTCCGTTTCGGTCCGTTTCGCAATCAGCAGCGCAGCAAACACGAGAGAATAAAACCAGATGCAAAACGAGCGAAACGAAACAATCAAACCAGAAGCTAAATTATAATCATAATATTTGCATAACTCGTTAATAATATCATTTTTATTCTTGCTCGCTCGTTGCATGGTTTGGATTCGCGTGGTCTGTTGTGTTGTTTGCTGTTTACTGTTCGTCCTGTCCTCCGGAGATGCCTTCGCTTGTGATTGTTCTCACACGGTGCAACATAAGTAACATACGATATGAATGCGAGCAAATGTCACCATCCAACCAGCCAAGGCCATCGTACCGGCATTCCCTTTTTCGGATGGTGTAACCCTTTCTTACACCATGCCGAGTGGCTCCGAGAGACGCTCCCGTATCAAGCCGGCACCAGCGATAAGCATATTTATAAATAAAATAATAATAAGGCTCCGGGAAGCTGCTGGAACTGCTCCAGTTAGGCGCGAGAGTGCCCGCGCGCGCGCGCCAGAACTATTTTTTCTCCCGCAAGCAGCTCTACCGCCGATGGTCGCAGAATCATAAGCCTCGTGGCATTGTTAAGCCGTGTGGTACCGGCTACCGCGTCATATGCATAAATTGCACATGCATAAAGCAAAACAATGCACGCGGAGTGGAATAAAAGGGAAGGTAAACAAATAAAAATAGACAAAAAAACGACGGGAAGAAAAGACGCGCAAAGCGAATTCGGGACGGTTTGGGCTATCCACCGTGAGTGTGAGGAAAATGTTTGCATAAACAGCATGTAAAAAAAGGGGTTTACTTGTGAGATTAAAGCTCGGTACGGTACGGTGCTTATTTGAACTATTTGTATTTCTTTTGTAAATTAAAACAAATTATTTTGTGTTTGTCAAAAATGATGCAAGATATTAAGAGATTTTGGAAAGTTTTCTCCAAGATTAGCTCTACTCAAAGCTGTAAAAACCAACGCAATCTTTTTCCCTGTTCGTTTTTGCAATGCATTTTCGTGTACAAAGGCAACCCTGTTCCTGTTTATCATTTCAATTTCCTCTTACGTTGTGTTTTCCTCTTCTACAAAGAAAGATAAAAGCGCGCTCGTTTGCAAATGATAACCATATAAACCGCACTGCAAACAAGGACAATCCACGATAGCCACGGCGGATGGCCAGCGAAAGCCATCCAAGGACAGACTCGCCAGCCGTGAAATCTCTATACTAAGCTCAGCCCACCAGCGTAAGAATGAACACGGGACGCTTTTTTTCCAGTGAGTGGGTTTTTGCTATTTTTGTATGCTTTGCATAGTATTTTCTTTTTTTTCGTTTCATTCCCTCACTCCCGTCGATGCTGGCACGCAAAGCAGAGTGCTAACGAGTGCAGTTTTCCCGGCCCGGGTACGCGAACCCTCCGTAAGGCGGCATACCGGTCGGGGTCAGGAGCAGATCGGACCACACTGTTGATTGAAACCGATGAAACGACTACACGCCTCTCACCGTCCCACTGTCCATCCGCGATCGCGGAAATGATGATTTGATTATGAGCGTGTGCGGTGAAGGAGTGGAGTCTATTTTTCGCTGACGTTCGCAGCACGCGCTTTGGCGAAACGAAAGCGCTCACATGCGGCAACAGCAGCATCAGCACAGAGATAATGAGATGTAAGGATCCGTGCCGGGCCAGGCAGAACCTGTCGTAATAGGGCCTCGGTCAAGCTGCTCCCCATTGCTGGCCTCGATGTGTCATTGTTTATGTTTTTGCTCTTTGTTATTTTAATGAGACGGTGTGCCGAAGCATACATTTAGCCGCGTGGCACATCAAACGGTTTTCCGAGCTGGATAAAATGGATGGGTTTCGGTTGCCTTGGCGTTCGATGGTTGTTTCGGCAGTGGACTAGTGGCCGGCTTTAGTATACGCTGGTGCTGTGGCGTGCGTGCTTTGGGAAGTTCGGACGTGATAAAACATTAATACGCCATCGGATAGCATGACCGTCCATGGATTGGTGAAGCGTTTTTAGTGGCATTTCACATTCCGGTGGTGTATTCAAAACTATTATTTTAAGTTTATAACATGATGTATAACATAGTATTTATTTTGTGCTGTTTGTATAAATATTTTAACAAAATTTGGTTAAAATATCACGTAAATGCCTTCCCCGTTAGTTTTTAAATATATACAAACGTAGGGAATATCGCAACTTTTTGAATTTTTAACACAAACAAAAAATTAAATTCAAGCTCAGCCAAAACCACCATTGTTTCACCATTAACCCGCTACTCAAACAAAAGGAGTTGAAAATGAAGAGGAAATTATTACACTTTTCCCATTCTCGAGCAAACCCTACTCAGGAACCGGGAAGGAAGGAACCGGGAAGAAAAGGAACCGTCCTCAATCCCCGCGAAACAACCCGTTTGTTTGATTCGTTATTTTTTCGCTGAAAAGTATTTTTTCCCTTATAGATTTCCAAACTTTGTACGTAATGCCTTTCCCGTGTTGTAGGCCGTGCGGGGAACATTTCTCCTGGCGTCTTGTGAAGGATTTACTGCAATAAAACTCCAACCGAAGCGGCAAAGAAAAGGGGGAAAACTTTTACCTCCATTTTCGCCAGGACGAAAGAGAAAGAGAGTAAATAAAACGCACGCACATATACAAACACAATGGTGAGCAATCATTAGATCGAACTTATTATGGCAAGTTTTCCGTGTGCATCCCCATTCCGTTGGCTTAACTTGTTTTGTCAACAATGGAGGAGACCTTTTCCAACTTTCGGGACCATTTGGACGGGTTTAAGGAGGTTTTTTTTCTTTTCCGGGTTACATTTGTCTTTTGTATTTAGAAAAAGTTAATGAAGTGCTGCAGGAAAAAAAATCCCGCAATTTATATAGTTAAACAAAAAACCTTCACCATTTTTCAGACCAGATTGTGGGGTGATTTTTTTGAACAAAACAACGTCTGAAAATGTTCAAAAATGTCATAAAAATGATGGTAAACCTTCTAAATAAATCATGTGAGCCCATTCGAGTTCACATGCACGGGTATGGAGCTAGTATCCGAGACCTATTATCCGAAAACCGCAGAAGTCTCTACACTGCAAAATAGGGCAAGTGCATCCTCAGCCGGAGCGAGACACTAACGAGTGCACAAAAGTGTCCAAGTGCAAAAGTGCACGTCGGATCGTCTTGTGGGTCGTGCCCAAAAAACCTCGCCAGCCCACGCTAACGTGTACGTGATTGCCGGCTTATTGGGCCAATTATTTTTGCTTTTTAGCCTCACCAACGGCACGGGGGGAGTGTCGAGAGAACCCGACGACGTCACACTCCCTCTCGGAATCGGACGTACATGGATGGTAGCTTCTGGCGTGGCGTTAGAATTTCGACATCGTTACAGGAAATTCTATTTTTAACTTTATTTTTCCGGCACGCTCCAAAACCGATCGCTCAAACGTGAAAGCAGGCAGACACCTATCGAACCCTGTGATTGTTGCAGCCAAGCTTACACATGGAGAGGTGCAAGCCGTTCTCATGAAGTGCATTATCGCTTTATTTTATAATGGAGAGCGCAATCGATCAGCCTTCTATCGGGATAATGTATCGCTATGGTCACGCTTGATGCAATATCTCCCGGCAAACGTTGATTGCTTGGACGAACCCAGTGTGTGGCTTTTTTGATACAGGGTAGTCATGTGCTGACGGGGAAGTGTAGACACCAACACACGCACACGAGTGCAGGAGGGCAATGAAAGTTCGGCAATTAGCTAAATGCGCCCAAATGCCACCAACACCGGGACCACGGGACAGCTCGTGTGCTATAAAAAGCGCCTGCTGCTAATTTATAGTTTTCGACAAACTCCCGGAACGAGACACTACCCACGCCCATCGCCCGCTCCCGATGCGCTCAACTTTGAAGTAATCCTTGACACTGATTCAAACGCCGCCGCGCTTTGCTGGCCGGCTGGGTTTTACTACTGTACCGAAAAAAGTTTTTCCTTGCGAACGAAATTTTACAGCTTACGACTTTGTTCTTGAAAGCGTCCTCCGTTGTTCCGGGTTTTGGCACAGTGTGAATTCGTGCCACGAGCCCGCTGCGTCGGTACGGGGATCATTAAGCCGACCGGCAGAGTTGGATGTGGGTTTGCGTGGTAGCATTTCGCATTTTCAAGCTGCGGTTGAGGCTTAACAGCGTGCGAAAGGGGTTTGGTAACTGCACTCGAAACTTTCTTTCACAGTACAGGGGAAGCTGAATGACCGTAACCTAGAATTTTGTTCGTGAAGTGTAGATATTTTCGTTCTCTTTTCCAGTATTTTCTCTTCGTATTCCTCTTAACGATTGTCGAATCTCACTAATGACAAACAAGACATCATATGTACATATATATTTTTTCTTATCATTTTATGTGCAGCGTTTTGTTGAAACTTTCCTACACATTTTTCCTGGTATAAAATATGCAGAAATAACAAAAATAGAACATGAAATCACCAGTGGAATTTAGATCTGTAAAAAATATTGAAAGATCATTCAATATGTGTTTCACAGTACTTCAACATTTTCCCTCTTAAGCTTTGCCAGCTAATGTGACTGTCACTTATACCTTATTGAATTCAAACCCGAACCCAGGATCGTTAAACGCTGTCCATCAAAGCCACACTTCTCACCTGTCAAAACTCTTCCACCCGATTGCATTGGTCGTTCCCACGGATCGATTTCGGATCAAAATTCTATCGCTCACCACCCTGCACACGAAACAGGATACCGGTAAGTGATTTAGTTACCGTGCTTTCTGTGTGCACATACGCAATTTTACCTCTTCGGCTTGTAAAAGTGCTTCTCATCCCTCCCCCCCAGGTGGTAGGAGCTTCGAACGAAGAAAAAGGCACACACACACCCCAAGTTCGCACAAATCCTAGCGCTTGAAATAAATTTGAATTGATGGCAGCGATAAAGTATCCCTCCGAGCGCAGAAAGGGAGGTGCAGCGAAAGCGAATGCAATATATTTACTATCACTGCAGTTCAATAAAAAATCGGTTGACGTAAAAGCGCTCACAAGAAAATGAGGATGGAATAGATGCTCCACCCGTCCACCCCAGCCAGAGGGGATCAACAAAATGGGTTCGAAATTCTATCCCGATAGTGATAAGAGCTTCTTCAGCTCAGCATCTCGAATGCACATGCGTTTTGATTATATTGAAGCTCATATCTTCTCCGGGCGGTCGGTTGAACTCGCTCTAGTGGATGAGTTCGCAAGACGTAAGACGACCGCGCTTGGAAGCACGGTAAGAGATTTGCTTCGGGATTTAAGAGCTGTAAAAGGGCTAGAAAAACCTGTGGCTTTGGCCACGGCGAAGTTTACCGTTCACCCCTTGCCATGCCGCTCGCCTCGCACCGTTCGAAGTGGATAGAAAATGGATTTCTTGTTTTATGTAAATTGATTTGAAGATTGTGTGCTACGCCCCCGTTTGCAGGCGTTTTGTGCGCAGCGTATATCGATGCGATGATGCGTTCCGCAGGAGCGACTGACCCGTGGAGCAGTGAAGTGTGCGCCCATGGGTTAAGGAGTTTAGGGACGGGTCGCAAAGTTGTGTGCGATTGGAAAACCGAGTGAAAAAGTGATACGGAAAGCCGGTGCGAAAGAAGATTATATGCTTCCCCGCAGGCACCGGCACCGGGGTAACGTACTGTGGGCGATTTTTCCTCCCCAAAGCCGGCTGCCACAGTCCCAAATGATGCCGGTGATGATGATGATGATGATGATGATGATTCACTACGCTTTTGATGGAGCAGCGAACAAAATAGAGCGCAAGAAAACGGACTCCTTTCTTTATGAAATTCGCCCTTATTTACATTTTGCTCAGAGTCCTCGTCGGAGTGGCTTCCCGTCCACCGAGGGAAAGTGCTCTATTGCACACGATTTTCTAAGCAAGTAACCCCGCTAGGACGCGCGTAGAGCACAATAAGATGCGTCTGTTGTGGGTTGATCAATTGTTGTTTGACCACCAGCGTGCACCAGCTTGAGGGCGAGGAAATTGCATTTTTCCTCCATAGCATGTTGTGTATCGGAACGTTGATTGTGTATCGGGAGTCGCTGGGCTTGGACGAGTACGCAAATGTGCTACGGTAGGTTAAATATAGTACTAAATAGAAGGAAGGACAGAACGAGCGAGTGTGTGTTTAAACGAGCGAGCTAGCAGTAAAGTTTTCCTTCTTTTACAAGATGCGCAACAGACTCTTTAAGTTTAAAGCTCGCAAGTTATCGACCACGCAAAAATGCACAAACCATTGTTACCTTCTTTTATGTGATTTGAAAGCAATTTCACATTATTCCGACGCATTAAAAAAATTGTTTCCGAACTTTATGGAATTAAGACTTTGGCAGTTTTTTTTTGGCGTTCGACTCAAATACATTGAGAATAAAAATTGAAATATGTTATTCCAAAGCTACCTTTAAGACTGTAAAGATTTAGCCAATAGTGATGTTTTCAAACGGTCTCCGTTACGATTTCTCAACGAAAAAAGAGTTGTAAAAATAAAAAAGGGGGTAAAAAAAAGATTTGGCAAAAAAGTCACACAAAAAGCGTACTCAAAATTGAAACGGGAAGCAGTAAAACTTTTCGCTCGTTATCCGTTTTAATGAATTTCTTTTTATTGCCGTCTGCATTTCGTTATCCTTTTCTTGGTATTCGCCGTTGCTTTTGTTGTTTTAAATCCCTCCGGGGAAAATTGATCGCTAACCAAATGGGAATGAGCCGGTTGGGAACACAAAAAAAATCTCTAGTTAAAAAGTTATTGATAATTTTAAAATAAACAAAGATGCACGCACCCGTTCTCTTCTACCCCTGCTCGTTCTCACTCAAGCGCAGCAATTTCGGGAAAGCAGCAGTTAGGTGAAGAAACTCGACGGGAACTACTGACCAGCAAAGAGGGCAAGAAAAGTTTAACCCGCAAGCGACCAGAAGCGGAAGGGCGCTCATTAGACGAGGTCGCGCTTTTTCTCCCCTCCCGCATCCTTCGGTGGTTCGCATTTGTTTACATAATTAATTCTGTCATTCCACAAATCCTGGACGCCAATTGACGGCGGCAGCAGGGTGGTGTTTTTGACCATTACCATTTTCTTTCGTGCTGTCTGCCCGCTTTCGCGTTTGCCGCGAGTAATTAAAATAAAGCAAAATCACATAAAAACAAAATCAAAGACCTTCATGAGTGTTGCAAAGTTTGAAACTTTGAGTTCGTGGGAAAAAAGGGAAATAAAAACACGTCAAAGAAAATGTCCGTCGGGGGGACATTTTTACAGAGAATATCTGGAAATTCAATTAAAAACAGTCCTTCCCAGGCCCAGCAATGGCTCCACCGCCCGAGGGAACGTTCTTGTGGTTGAATCGTACCGAACGAAAAGAAAATCCTGCCAACCCGCAAGGAAAGTTCCCTTTCATTTGCCCCGCACGGATCGGGAAAGGCTTTCACGAAGGGCACAGAAGGTGGTTAGTCTGAAGCGAAGGGTAATGAAGGATTTTATGCAGCGGCTGGAGAGGAAATGAACCAACATTATGCTAACAAGTGAATTCCATTTTATTTCGATTCCGATTTTCTTTTTATGACAAACTGCTTCTATAAGGCTTTTCGCCCTGTTACTGCTGCGTTTGCTTGATAGCTTCCCCAAATAGCAACAGGAAACAGTACTAGAACCCCCGTTTCTAACCACACAGCGGGAAAGGGGAGAACGAACTACCTCAGGGGAGTACAGTTTGCTTCTAGTTGGAAAATATCATTCACCACTTTGTATGATTTGCGTTTGATACGTTTTTTTTACCCTCACATTTTCACTCGATTTCGATAGGTAGTGTGCCAGAACCTCCAGCTGCAGTCAGGGAGTCACCAATTTCAATCGTCGTACATCGTGTTGTTTTTTTTTCGCTACGATCAGAAAGTCATTTCGACGCGCTGCCTACTGCGACGAATGAAATCTGACAAGGGCGCATAAAACGTCACAGGGCGTAATCGTCGTCGATAGGCGAAATGAAATATTACACGATGGAAATGAGGGTCACTGGCTCTTGGAGACGTATACACACACATTACGTGCGCGTGCCACGGCTGTTCTGTTAGACATTTCCACCTTGCAAGTGGGAGTGCTTCCGGTTCTGGTGTGTATGCGATTGTGGGACGATTTCCTAGTCCCTCCGACGAATGGGGTTGGGAAAAAACATGGAAAACTCGATAGTGACACCACAATAAAAGCGTATGACTACACAATCAGGAGTGCTTTAGTACTTAGACCGTGGTCTCACGTTGATCAAGAATGCCAATAAACTGAAAATATCTTAACCGATTTTACATATTCTGTATAAAGTTTAGAAACATGTATTAATATTAACATAAGTCGCCAGCAAAAGTATTTTAAAATATCTTTCGCAAAAAGTAAATTTGTTTTAAATTATAACTAATCTGCCTTTCCTGGTATCATATTTGAAGAATATTTACCGCCTAAATATAGGCAATCTACTTGTTTATAACGTTAGCACCTTGTATACGTGATAGTATGCAAATTATTTTTTTATTTTCCTTACCGTTCATGGGAAAAAATAACACATTTACAAGTATTGCACTATTTCTTCTCAACGTATGTTCGAATGTCCACAACAATAAACAGAACGTTGCCTAACAAGTCATGCATCGAAAGAAACAAAATAATCTCTCTGCTTGATCGTACCTGAATCAACTCTCTGTTCCAATTCACGGTACGGTGCGCATTATTCAAATGAAATGTATCGGAGCGAAATATCTTTAATATTACATTTCCTTAGTAATTGAATCCCGGTGTAGCAATTCCGGCAGTAGGTAGGGATAGGGAATGTGGTTTCGCTCCGCCAAAACTCCTGTATGGATCGCGAACGAACATTGGTTGTTCGTGTAGAAATGACTGCAAAAAAAAGTTCTTCCATACCAGGACGTTGGCGTCCAGACAGAGAGTTTCCATTTTCCTAAACGTAGCGAAAAAAAAAGAACTAGATAATCATTTTTTAATGATGTTGGCTGGTGTTGTGTTAGCCCATTTTCTGCACCAATCAACCACTATTAGGTAGTTGCGCGGAAAGGAAATGAACTAAGTGGCACAGCACAATAAGTCAGCGGAAGGAATTGTATTGCGTTCGCTCGTTTGCTATGCTAAGTACCTCCAGGAACCGGTTCTGCAGGCAATCGTACTGGAAAGGCGTGCTGCTCTCAATCGGTATGAAAAGGATTACACATATTTAATTACGAACCTGCAGTTTTTTCACGCACAATGTACCCGCGAAAAATCGTCACCATTTAAGGTTTGTTTTCCAAGCAGTCTGTCCCTTTACAATCTTTTCCCCCTCTTTTCGCTGTCACCATCAAACACGGGACAGATGTAACGCAAAACCAACACCACACCACTCGTGCTGGCAGTAAAACTATCGTGTCAAACCAGCTCATCAAACCGGTTGCCACGGGATGAAACTGTTGATTAATTGTTATTATAATCACTGGTGTCCGTCGACCGTTGGAAGTGCGCTAGCTAGCGAGAGCGAGTTCTTCGGAAAGCGAGCGATTCTTTTGGAAAATTACCATAATTTACACTGACACAGTCGGTTGCTCGTCGTTCTCATCCCTCCCGGTAGCTTCTGCTCGATCTTTAACCCTTTTGTTTCCTAGAGCCGTTACCGGTACAGTCGTTTGATTTATAATTGTTCGCCATTCGACACCACCATCTGGGGGCAGTGGTCGGCAACCTAGGCAGGGTGTGGAAAATTCTGTGGATAATTGAAAAAGTTGTATAACTGAAAAACGGTTTCTTTGGTTGATATCAATCAGTTTGAATAGTTGTAGATTGTGAAAAGAAATATAAGAATATAAGAATAAGAATGAAATAGGATATTTGATTTTTTTTTCAATTTTAATGGGCCTGTAGGGTCCATTTCAGTTGGAAAATTTTAAAAAGCTCACGATTAAGCTGGCTCCGAATCCTTTATCTGTTATGCTTTATATTGTTTTGTATTATGTTTTATATGTTATTCTATTATTCCGAGACTTTTATCTT
>JXXA01020735.1:0-39513 GCA_000956255.1 Anopheles punctulatus
TTCATTCTCACGCTGTTACCTATGTACCTTGGTTTTCTTTGACGTGTAAAAAATGTAAACAAATAAAAGTGCAACACAATTTGTAAATAGATAGGTCCTGGTATCATTTAAGAAGGTTTTATTTAGTGCAAGTTTATCGCAAAGTTTTACCCCTCAGCCAGTGGCTGCAGGTTGGTTAGTGTAAGGAAATAGTGAATCCAGCACATTCTTGCACTATGGAGCAAACAACGCAGCCTGCCAGCAGTTCCGAATCCGAGCTTCGGGAAGATGTGTAAGAAAAAAATCTCGAATGGTGCTGTTCGGACCACTGTTGCAGTCCTAATATTTACAAATTTACCATCCCATAACTGATGGGTTACGTTAAATGTTATCAAAGTCCTATTTCTCTTTTGCTCGTCTTTCACAGACCTAATGAAAATCCCGAAACATACTGTAGGTTATGTTTGTCCGAAACAAATGTGCATCCTCTCTTCTCACAAAACGGGGGGCTTATCCGGGAAATGACGGAAAAGATAAGAAATTGCGCGGGTATCCATATCAGCGTGCGAGACGACTATCCAGCTGGTCTATGTTTTGCATGTCAATCGATACTTGACGAAATCCATCAGTTTCAACAGCGAAGTAAACACTGTGACGAAATAATTAGGACAAAACGTGGTCTTCTGGAACAGATTACAGTGAAAGTGGAAATGACCGAAGAAGACGGTGTACATTTCGTCCCCCCTGGTGGTGGGACATGTGCTAGTCTCGGAGCAAGTGAAGATTATACGAATGACGATTGTCTGACCGAGAGCAGTATTATTGCGGAAGCTATCACAAGTTTAAATGGGATCGGAGAGTTGATGGGAGCTTTTCATAGCGGTACAGATTCCACGACGGGTTCGTTACTGCTGAAAGCAGAAGGAGAAGCTGGCGCTGGTAGTAAAGATCACCGCTGTATGGTTTGCAGCCGACTCTTTCCCGATAGAGAAGCATGGATGGTGCACCTGGGAGATCACGCCGACGAACGGCCGTACCAATGCATGGAATGCTTGGCCCAATTCCGCGAGAAAAGATCGCTAGCAAGGCACATGAAAGCCGTACACGAAGAGGTACGGGATCGGCAGTGCCCATACTGTCCGAAATCGTTCAAATACAGTCACCACCTGCGATATCACATACGAACGCATACGGGAGAAAAACCATACGTCTGCGAAATATGCAACGACTGCTTTTCGCAGCATATACAGTGGAAACGACATATGGCCAAACATCAACAGGTTAGGAAACCTCCACCGCCAGCACCGGTTGCGCCTCGTGTTACGCCTGTCGAAGAACCAAAAACAATCAAATGTGAATTTTGTCCCCGGGTATTTTCTCGCCTACAGGACTACCGCCGACATCAGCCTAGCCATAATGCACACAATCTTAACTTAAGCTCACTGCAAAATCACGCACAACTACATCACCTTCAGCAGCAGCAACACCAGCAACCAAATCTACAGCAAAATAACGTACTAGTGCAACACACACAACTTGTACAACACATACAACATGACAACCTCTCACATCAGTCGGCGCAATTACCTCATCGAGAGTAGTTGTTCGATCGAACAAACGAAGTCATTCATTTTCATCGTGATTGCCGCCATACGGTCCACCAAATGACAGCTAAATGGTAGTCCCTACTAAGACTAGACACTAAGTTTTCGAGAGAGAGAGAGAGATGTGCATACATGTACAGTAATTTAAATAAAATAACAATTTAGTCTATTCCATTAAATTTACTTTAATTTTTCTATAGTGTAACAGTGGTACGGACGTCTTTGGACTTTCGAATTTGTTCCATTTATAATTTGGTTAGATTCTCTATCTTCTTTGTAGTAAAGCTGTTGGACGGCACCCTAGCTGTTAGAATCTGATGGAAGGTAATGGATATGTTTCCATCGAGCGACAGCATCCTGAAGTCTTAAATCAGCTCGCAACATACTGATGAACAGTTGTTTCCTTATTCGCAACAGTGTAAACGCCACGCTGGATTCAAATCGCCATAACAACAACCGAATCTGACGCGTTCTCAGATCCTCCTCAATGCTGATGAAATTTTTGGCTACGGTGGTGTCGGCGAAGTGAATATTGTGTCCATCAATTACCACCAACTCAACGTTTTCACGCTGATCCAGTTGTTTTAATATCCAATCGCGTAAATGTTCGGCCGACGAAAACACTAGCGATTGATTGATGTTTACAAGCAGTATTCGTAATTCAGAGAGTTCAATTTCTTCAGCTGACAAACCGGGGCTCGATACAAGATAAAGTAGGATGCAGCAGTTTATGGCGATGCCTACCAGTATACCATAGTCCAGCTCATAGAACAAGCATGCCAAGGCGGTAGCCAGAAAGGGAATCAAATCTAGTTTTTTCGTACGCCAAATATTCCCTATTTCCTCGTAGTCGACCATGAACAGCATTGCAGATATCACAACCGAAGCGAGCGTTGCCTTGGGAATATAGTAGAGCGCGTTGGTTAGCAAAGCCAAAGACAGCATCAGCATTACTGCAGTAACCGCGCAGCTCATCGTGGTGCGCACGCCACTACTGTTGTTCAGAGCCGAACGAGTGAACGAACCGGCCACGGGTAACGGTGAGCAAAATGATACGAAGAGATTTGATATTCCAAGAGCAAGCATTTCCTGCGTGGCGTCTATAATTTTGCCCTTCGAGAACGCTTTGCCCACGGACACAATTTCCAGCGTTGTCACTAGCGGGATCGTTATTATCGATGTTCCCATTACGCTAAACATATCTCCGAAACTGTACACAGTGCCGTTTTCATTGGTGTACGAAAAAGGGGGCGGTTGAAACGAAGGCAAACCTGCCGGCACGTGTCCGGTTAAGTTAAAAGGAGGATTATCCATGTCCGTTGTAAGACAATATGCTATGGTGGCCCCAACAATTACAATCAACGCATTGCGCAGAAGTGCCACATATTTAAAAAAAGTTCGCCATCTGCCTTCGCCCAAGTCTTTCGTTAGCTAAAAGAAATAATCACATATTAGAGACGACGTAAACAAGGATGCTCTAAAGATGGTTACCCGTAGCGTGCAAAGAACAGCAATTGAGCAGCATCCTAACAAGCAATCGGCCATCCGTACCTCGTCTAGATGAGTAAACACATTCGTCCAGGATGTAACAAAATCACTTCGTCTTCCTTGTGTTTTGATGCCCAGCAGGGAACGTACTTGGGCACTCCCGATCGTTAAACAAGCAGCTGCAGTGAAGCCCATGACAACGGGAATCGAAATAAACCTCACGAGAACCCCCAGATTCAGTGCCCCGAATGATACGGTCACTATAGCAGCGAAGAATGTTAACAGTGCGGTTGCATAGTCCAGCTCTTTTACGACGTTTTGCACCATTATGGCCGTTAGTGATGTCGGGGCTATCGTTACATCTTTTACACTACCGAAAAGGGCGTAGGCCAGACAACCCAGCACGTTCGAATACAAGCCATATTGTGGTCCGAGGTTTGCTAGAATGCCGTATGCGATACTTTGCGGAATCGCTGTTAAGGCCACAGTTACTCCGGCTATCACATCGTACATCAGATAGGAGCACTGATACTTGGGAAGCCAGGAAAGTATTGGAAGGCATTTCTTTACCATTGCATAACTGCATAATACTCTTGCCCGCCGTCGGATCCAAAGACCAGCTTCTCTAGGTGGTGATTCTCGGTAGTCATAACTGATAATACGTTCTGTGTTGTGAAAAGGGTTCGTAAAAAAAGACAGAATGCAAACACTGTAGCAATAATCATTAAGTTGTGTGTTACTTATACAATCTACAATAATTACCGTCATTCTGATTCACAACAAGACGAGAAACTCGCGGCATTACTGCTTGCGCTGCTGAACTACCAACAACATCTTTTGACATCTTAAACAAAAATGTATCACAGCGTAATGCACTTCTAACGAGGTGCAACAAAGTCGGCACCGTTTCCCTGCCAACGAACAGCAAATGCTGATTATGAGACAAAATTGTTGACCAAGTTTGTCATTGGAATGAATATTTTAATTGCTACTTGTTGACTGGAATACAATGAAAGACTGATTCCGTCAAGCCATCAATAAAAACAGCAAACGAAGCACAAATACTGCAGGCAAACGGTGATAAGCTCTTCGGTTTTTTCCGTTATTTTTTGCCTCAGTTTCAGTCGTCGGATACTGTCTCATTTGTTGGTCATCATTATCAATGACAAGGAAGGCAACGATAAGCTTCAGAAAATATTATCATTATCACGGGCGTGTTCTCGCGCATGATATGTGGGTTAATTGAATGAAACTAGAAACTAGTGTTGCCCGAGCATGATATTTTTTATTTTTCAGTTTGCATTCAGTTTCCATTCAACAGCGGTTTCAGTAAGAAATGAAGATCTTCAGCTCGGCACGTACAGAATCCTTCGATATTGCAATATCCTCCAGTTTTGCCTTTAATCACGCAGTACATTTTGCAGGCGATCGACGATACCACATCTGCCGTAAATAGTTTGCATGTGGTCTGCACGACGTCTGCTGCAGCTACCGTGGTTATGATCCCACAAATCAGAACAAGACTTGCTACAACTGTAACTTTCATCTCGATCCAATGTTGAAATGAAACTGGACTGAAACAGCCATTCTCACATGTGTGTTATTTTGTAAGCTAAGAACAGATTTTCGCTACTGCTGTTTGAGACGATCCTCAAACTGTGCAAACAAAATTGTCCAACAACTACAACAGTATATTTAGATTAACAGTTTATGTATGAGTAAACTCGATTCTGGAAAGTGAATCGAGCAAAATACGATTGTAAATTTTGAATCTTTGTATCGACACCTTCGTGCATCTTTTCATAATACATCCATAACATTGTTTGAAAAGTTTATAGTTGATTCCATCTTTGAATCCAAACGAAAGTCGTTTCCTTATTTGAATTTCTTCACTGACTTCATGAATAATTTGACTTCATGAATTATACGACACAAACTGTGCAATTTCGTTTATTTTATAGAATGCTGACCAACTTTGTAGATGCGTCAACTTGAAACCCGCAGAGCAACGTTTTTACCAAATTTTCAACCATGCAGTATAGCCATAGCCGATGTTGTATGTCAAAATGTTGTCAAATAAAAAAGTAAACAAATTTCGTTTTGTCAAATTTCGGTAAATACGTGGATGTTTTCGCTGCATTCCACACCAGCGGGAGAAAACACGTAAATCCGGCAAAAGACCTTTAAACATTTACGCATGCTGGCTAAGAAAGGTTGGCGGACAACAATCCTAGACAGTTCTTGTGCTGATTAGAATCAAACGAGAACTGTTGGAACAGTGCATGTGTTGTGTACACTACTCTGTAGGATAAAAGTGAAAGTCTGTCGGATAGATACTACACAGCGTTAATACGAGTGAATCAATAATGAAGCACAGCGTGTTGATAACCTTGAGCATATTGATGCAGCTTGCACCGTTGGCTATTTGTCAACGTGTAGCGCCAGGTGTTAATCCGAACCATTATGTAAGTTTGTCTTGTGGCATATCGTGTACCACATAAACTAATAAACTGAATTAAAATTTTAGCAACAGCAACAGCAACAGCAGTATCAACCACCACCCCAGCCTCAGTATCAGCAGCAAGTTCCACAACAACAGTATCAGCAGCAGCCTCCTCAACAACAACAGCAGCAACCTCAGTACCAACAGCAACAGTTTCAGCAACAACAGCACCCGCAACAGCACCAGCAGCAACAGCAGCATCATGGAGAACAGCAGCAAGTCCTTCACACTGGAAATTTGCAGCAAGAGAAACAGTATGCCAACATTCATTTACCACTATGATGCATGAAACCGTATGGTAACTGCTTCCTCTTATTTATAGGCATATTGCAGAACATATGGAAGTACCGATCGATACAAGTAAAATGAGCGAACAAGAATTGCAGTTCCATTACTTCAAAATGCACGATTCGGACAATAACAACAAGCTAGATGGATGTGAGCTCATAAAATCGCTTATCCATTGGCACGGTAAGTCAATCAGTCATGCTTTTTATGTTTTCTTTTTATTCGTGTTTGTGTTTGTTCGCAATTCGGCTGCTAAATTAAATTCACACTGTCCATGTTACTCGATAGACAAAAGTAAAATCTGCACAGTGACATTTCATGGGTTGACGGAAATGGAGAATAAGAAAACATAAAAACTACCATGTGGTTCAAATGTAAATTAATGTGCATGTGGATTTTAACTTCACTCTGGATCTGGTGCTGTTGTGGTGTTGGGTATCCATAAGTTAGTTTTACTCTACGCTGTACGTGCTGCTGGTGAAGCTTCACCAAACATGGAACATATATTGTGTATGTGATGCAAAGAAAAACAAACATACCTGCACGTGCTTTCCTTGCCCTCTAGAAATGACACTGGACTATTTTATATAACTTCAAACACGTAAACACACGCAACACAACACGCACCAATGAAACAAAAGAAAACATTCAAAAGTGAACTCCACCTGATGGTCTGTGGACTTTCGAGTACTATTGGTTATATTTTAAAACATCACCATCTGTTTTCCTATCATTTCCCATTTTCGCTATCGACTTTTCGTGGCATATGCAGAACAAGGCAAGGCACAAGAAAACAGTGGCCAACCCCAGCACGAGGAAAAAATATTCTCTAACGACGAACTATCCGCGCTGATAGATCCAATCCTTAACTCAGACGATCATAATCAAGACGGTTTCATCGACTATCCGGAATTTGTTCGAGCTCAACATAAAGCAGCACAGCAGCAGCAAGAGCAGCACCCACAGCAAACCCATCCTTAAAACGTTCTTCACTCTGTGAGGAACTGTTCTCGCCACTGTTCTGAGATAGACTGAAAACCACTAATTGAGCTTCTAAAGCACAAATTCATGCTCTGTACAGCCGTGCGGATGCCGTGAGCGATGGGAGAGATTGATTGTGAATTGTTTAAAGTATTGAAAAAATCGTCATTCAAACATTCCGGAAATGGTCATTCAAATTCGTTAGGTCGTCAATCAAAGGTACATTTTCCATTCCCATGCGTTCCATCGCTTTCCTATTCATGATTTATCCTACAAAAATTTGCAATCCAAAAATAGATGAAAACAAAACGGTCCCATTCAGAAAGAAAGCATTTTTTCTACATTTTTCCGCAAGAAATCCACGTTATACTTACACCGTGTGTTCGATTCATAAGTATTACAATTTATCATCTAATCATGAATGGCAGCCCCCTGAGATAGTAACAGGTCAATCGCACAAACCTGGTGTGAGTTTTATTTCTATTATTGAATATAGATAGAAGAACGCTTGTACGTGTATTGTAAATGTATGTGTTCGTTTTGCTTCATTTCGTGTTGGCAGGGAGGAAACATAGGGAATACAACACACTTTATTGTCAAGGAAACAAAGGAACAAATGAGCTATGAGTTGTTTAAATACCTTTTGTAAAATTTGTTATACGTCATCGGTAATTAGTCATTAGTGCGTCCGAAATCTCTCATCCTGAATATGGTAATGCTACTGAGCGCTACCGCAACGTACCGATACGATATTTTTCTTCGTTGGCAATTGTATTATCCGCTTTTGCAGCTGATGATAGCGTAGGACATCACGAAGAGCAGACGACAGCTCCACCTAGACCCGAATACACAGATGAACAGTTGGAAGATATCGTCGATTCTGTATTGCGGATGATGGATGTGAACGGTGATGGTTTCATTGACTATACTGAGTATCGGATGTCAGGCGTAGAAGATAATCGACGTGACGATTTTCCGGAAGGGCGATAAAGGCCCTTAGTTTTTATGTAAAAAAGACTGTACTTGCTCTTACCAAACAAAAGTTCCATCGTGTTGCACTCATTGCAAATGGTTGTGGAATTCTACCCTTTTCTGTTGTTTGCTTCTGCCTAATGTGGCCGTACTTTGAATTGATAATCATCATCAAGGAGGGCAGTACTGAAAAATCTAACAACACCATTTATACTCGTTCAGAGAAAGACAGCGGCGAAGGCGAACATCACCACGAACCAGTTGCCTACACCGACGAACAACTATCGGGTATTGTAGATGCAGTAATGAAAAATATGGATCGTAACAATGATGGTGTTGTTGATTGGCCTGAATATGTACAGTCGTCAAGCCGCCGTTAACTTTGCATGATTTGTGTTGTGTGATGACGCACTTTTATACACTGTATTCTGTCGTATGATTATTGGGTTTATTGTCTTATTTCTTTCGCTGTTGTTTCTTTGATTACTAATAAAATATATGCATTGATAATCCGTCGACTAATTATTAATATTCGCCTAGGTGCACTTGGGGTTTGAGGGAGTATCCGTTGCGTAAAAGCACGATTGGTTTTGAATTTTTGGAATACTCATTTGCTGATTACAGACAATAAGGATGAACACGAAGATGGTGAAAAAGCGAATGAAGTGCCAACTGAACATCATAACGACGCCCAACCGTATGACGACGAAGCTTTACAGTCCTTGGTTGATCCGATCATGGACATGATGGATAAAGATCACGATGGTTACATAACTTATTCCGAGTATCGTCAGCATGAAAACACGCAAATATAATAGGATATAAACTAAAAGGCTTAAGCGAGGGCTGCATTGGTTTAATGCAGCTAAATAAAAAGAAAAACAATTAAATAGCATGAATATGTTTCGTATGTATTAAGTAAGTGGACTAATAGGGTATGTATTATTTTCTATAGATGTGCGTCATAATTCCGAAATTTCGTTTTTCTTTCGATGCACATGCCTTTAAGAACCACTGGCTTAGTAAATTGTGCTTCAAGTGAGAGGATGATGCGAGGCAAAACAGAATAATTCACGCACGCGTGCTGCAGCGGTATCGATATTGCTAGGTTCATTCGACTCAACATGGTCGGTCAGCTGTTTTGGCTGCTGGTGTGAGTGCTAAAATGCGGTCAAATTACCATCGCTAAGCGGATGGTGTGAGATTATGCTCAGGACATACTCTCGCGTTGCCACGCAAACAAATAAATGCTCTGCTTAGCTAAAGCTATGTGCTCGATAGTGCTTCTCCCGCAACAATTCCGGGCATAGTTTTACATTCGCTCATACTTTGCACAATGGGAAAAGAACAGCAGCAAGTGTGTTGTACCGTAAAAATCTTCACTGAACCTAGACTATACCAATTACTCGCAACACGCCGCGTCCTATTGTCATCTCTGGAACAAGAAACTTCATTCGTATTTTTCACAATTCCACCTCATCAAATTCGTCGCCCCTCCATTGGACCGTACGCGTACATCCCCTTAGAAAGCATACAGCACTGAATAATTCAACACTTTTTCTCTCCTTCCTCGAACATGCGTCTACCGGTGTGGCTCTCCCACGTTCGGGTCGTTGGTGCGACAAGCATAAAATTTCGTTACCATACCCTCCTTCATCCCGAGTTCAAGCTCAAAATATGTTGCGACATCAGCGAATCTCTCTCCTAGTTCCGTTCGGCGATACTGCCCGATGCCTTGTGGGTGGCTAAGGATATCGAACGTTGTCAGTGTTTCGTCGCCGTCACAGTTCCGTGAGCGGAACAGTTGAATTCCGCAGTCTGCAGCGTTCTGACCCAGAACCTAGTTGGTTGCTTCTGCATTAGACCTTCACGTTCTATCGTTTTAGTGAGGTCGGGCTACACATAGAGATAATAGTGGAAAGAATCACTTCCTGTCGTCCTTACGATTCATTGTGGAAGCAGTTTATTGTTGGTTAAGTGGTGGTGTTTGCTGTTTGATTTTGTAGCAATTGTGAGTGGTTTTTGTTTTGCAACGTATAGTAGTGAGCGATGGAATGAAAATTAATGATAGAAAAAGTGTACCGTTTCTCTGCCACTAGTGCTACAGAATCATTACCAATTATACCTTTCACCAGAGCAGCTCTGGAGAAAGCGTTGAATACTCTTTGTAAAAAGAAATAGGATGCTAACATGGCGTCTAAATTATATACACTGTATAGCGTTTCCATGATATGATAGAAGTAATGCTTGAAAGAGTTTATTTTGGAGTGCTAATTCATTTACACATCGCCTACACGGACGACTAGCGGTAGCAATGGTAGAGCAACCGGCTGGCAAAAGCTGTTGTTAGTGAAGAAAAATTGTTCTGTCGACCAAGGTGAGCATCGACACAAACGTGTGAGAGTTTTTCCGCTTTTCTCTCTAATTTTCGTTCATTTTACTCTCGCTCGTTCAGTCGATATTATTGAGCTGCGGTAGCGCTGGCAGATGCGTCGCACGCCAAGTCACAGTGAAAATGCGTGTGCCTGTATTATCGTGGTTTTTCTCGTCAGAGCGCTGCTGTCCCCTGAAATCCGCTTCATAGCAGTACGGACGGTGCGCTAACAGTTAGTCCGACTGCGGGCAGTGTCGAAAGGAAGCTGATGAAGTGGAACGATACATCGACAAACGAAATCGAGTGCCGGGTGAAGAGGATCTTTTAGTATTGAAACTGACACATGCTCCAACGGCATCGTGGAAAGGTAAAGTATATCGCCTCAAAATACCATAGTTCATCGTAGCAACAAGAGTGTAATGATATTTACAAATTGTAACTTAAATAGTTTATTCAAATGCAGTGTTCGAAACTCGCTTATTGATTCTTTTGAAAAAATAAGAACAAAAGGTGTACTATAAATAACTTAACCTGATTTGTACCCACAATAATGAGGCAAATTTTTTAAAAATCGTACATTTATTAATTAAATTACTCAACTGATCAACGTGAATGTACGCGCCAATTATGTTGATAATTTGTGCGGCCTGCGGATGAAGTTACCGGCAATGTTCACCAACACTTCCGGCAGATCTTGTTGCCGCTACATGAAATGAAGGTGCACAGACGGGTATCGTGCAAATGTTATATTTTGTTATTTTTAGTCGAAGATGTCTTGCTATGATCATTGGAAGTTTTTTTTTCTCGCGAGATCATTCTTACAACTGTTTTCGTTGTGTTGTTTACCCACGTGAAGCATTAATGGTGAGCGCACAAGCACGCAAAACAGACCGTCACTTTTTATGACATTGTTCTGGCATTCTGGTCAAGAGAAACCCTCATAAATTGGAGCAAATAGGGAGAGCAAAAAAAAACACAAGCACAAAACTGTTTTTTAATTGCTCATGATATAAATTAAATGTAAAACAATTGCAGCAAGGAAAACGGCGCTGCATACGTTGAAATAACAAGCTTATATACTTTATTAATTCAAAGATGGGAACGAGGCTACTTCCCCCTTTTTTATTCGTGAGGTCGTTGTTTGCGCGGTGATTTCAAAGAAATCGTTTGATTCTACGATTCCCTATCCGTAACATTGTTGGGCTATTCCGTTATCCTTTCGTGCTCCAGTGTTTTAAATCCTCTAAATGTGCTGATAAAGTCAATGAATATTGAACTTTACATAAAAATAGAACTTTACATATTAAGTATAAATGTGGAATGCTGCGATAAACGCTACACAAAATCTATAGGTATTTATTCGGATAGTGGTTCTGCTTTCAAATGTTTCGCTCGATGGCATCAATAGCAGCTACTTTATCTAAAAAGTATAGAATTTATTGCCAGACTATAGTTCAGGTGACAGCCAGTATTAGCGGCAAGAACAGAAAAAAAAATGGTTCCAGTGTAGGGTGAAAAACGATTTGTCACCCACGTCAACCGTTTCTCAACAGACGACGGTTCTTATACGGTCGACAGCGTGATAATACCAAACGAATATGTAACACACTTATTCCAATAGCCATGCATCAGTACCTGCTTAATTGAAAATTCACCGGCCGCATGGTTATCGCTTGGTCTAGTACTACTTGATTTTCCGCACGTATCGCTGGCAACTGTCCAATACGTACAAGTAGTGACCCCACAAGAACACAACTTTCAAGGCGTGTACGAGTAGCTTGCCTTCATTCAGTGGTTTTAACTCATTCCAATGTGGTATTTAATGCAATTTTCAACTTTGTTCTTTCTTCCCCTCATGCCACAACCGTTTGCTTAGCGACAGGGATGGAAAATTTATGCTGTACTTGTACTAGCGCACCGTTACTAGCGGCTAATGAATCACTTCCTTAACATGCAAAGCAAATTTCCGGTCTGATTTATCGACGCCTTAAGCGTGGGAAACTAGCTTTTTAAACTACCGCCATGCTAGTTGCGGAATACTATGTGCACGATACATGGTATGGAAGTGAAAAGATCTAACGTTTACCTGTGCCATGTTTTATATTGTGGACTGGCAGGATATTACAATTTATGTATGCGCAGCGAATTTGTAGGATTTCGCACTCATCAGTGGGAGTGTTCATTCTTCTGAATTTAACCACCTTTGATTGAAACTCTAATAACCGTTTATTGCTCAAACTGATTAATATTTTTTCATGTAAAAACTCTCTGGTTATAAAATAGAGAATTAGAGCAAGTATTTTCTCATTTAATATGCATATAATTAGCAAAGCATAGTGGTATGTTCAGGTACACGCAACAAACCGTATAACTGTTCAACAATATTTAACCAATTCGATGCATTCCACCGCTGAAAAATTTAAAATTCTTTCTCTTTGATAATAAAAAAAACATTACGGGAACGTTTCACATAATCTAATGTTATACAATGAAACACGTGGATCCATCATGTATGGATTTGTGGAAATGTCATTAGACTGTATTAGTATGCATGTTGATCATGAAGCATGCAAATATTTGCATCCAATAGTTTTCCGGTTTAAAACGACACCCTTTGCTCCCCGGGAAACGCTACATCACAGGTAGTTTCGGTCTCAAATGTTGTGCTATACCGTCCCGAAAACATTGCAATTAGGCTACACTGTCAGTGTCAACATCATCACCGGCTAATTAATAATATTTCACACGTCAACCTTTTCATCGAGGGCGTTATTTCCGTTGCTCAAAAAGTATGCAGAGCGTTTACCGCATCGGTCGTTAGCACGAAAGTCAACCGTACCACTTATTGGGCTGCTTTACCGCTTCGCGATTTTAGCCAGCCTCGAACGTTTACACGTTTTAAATTGTGTTATCTTAATCTCCACAAAATTTTTAGGATCAAAAGTCACGTATCAAAAACTAAACATAGGATTTGGTGCTGAAAAAGGTTGATTGTTCATTAAAATATTCATTTCTGACAATGTTTTTGGCTCAATCGTGGATCGATAGAACACGTTTTGCTTCATTCACGCTGGTATTAGTAGTAGAGATCAAGTTAAAATTTGTATTTTAATAAATGCATTCGTATCGTTTTCATATACTACATAACTCTGTCAAGCTTTTGGCAAATTGTAACAGTAACCGGAAAAACATAGAACCGTACAGTAGCAACTTTGGTCAAGCGGTGGCAACTTTGATTTTAACAGGGTCCTTAATCTCAACTGAGGCTGCAACACGTATATTGCATCTAATACAAAGAAGCAAAAAACATGAAAAGTTATTACTCAAACGTACAAGAATAAACAACACGTAAAATTGTATAACTATAGTTCGTTCGACTGCCGTACTTGTAGTCTGCTTAGTCGAATAGCTCCCACTTGAAAATCGTTCGATGTTCAGTAAAATAAACAACACGCATAACTGTCAGTAAGTGAATGATGATTCCAAATTGTACCGTTGCTTTCACACATAATGTACAACTTCAAAAGAACTTGAGAAGAGGTTGTTTCAACTGCTCATGACGCTTTCCTAACGATCTTTGAAGCATTGTTTATAGAAGGAGCAATTGTTTACCAGCTGCATTTCAGAGGACCACATTTTTTAAAAATCTTTATCAACTTTTTCGATCGGCTTTTCCTCTATCTTGCTATACTGGTTAGGGCTGCATGCTTCATGAGATATATACCTATCGGACATTCCGCTTAAGAATAAGTATGCGGCATGATGGTAAAAATAAATTTAGCAGAGCAGGCATGACCGACAAGAAGCAGCTGATATCCATGGCTTCTCTCTTTTTGCTACAGGAATATGTCATACAAAAACGTTGCATTAACAATAACATGTATGATTTAGACGTATTTGTTTACGTTTGAATTTATCTCTTTTCAAATCACATCATATCTGCCGGTTTCATTTTTTTCATTGAACTATAGATGATACTACACATATTTGCTATAAAAGATTGGTTAAACAAAAGATTTGACGGGTTTGGTAGTTCTTCATTCGATTTTCGCTAATCGAACTCTCGAATATCCGTTTAATCTATCCCGTGCATCTGTTACAAAGCATCACGCGTCTCCACTCTGAAGCTTTCTAGATGAAACAAATTTCTCTTTCTATACATGAGAACGTAAACAACAGTATATAAACTATTTCCAGCACCTTTGCATGACGCAAACATACTTCACATGTGGCGAAAACATCCAGCACAGCAGGTTAACCTTTTTGTGAGCGCGCCTATTGTTGTGCTTTGACACAACCGCTTGATAATCTATATGAAAACCCATAAATCATTGAGCGCATTACGCTAGAATGTCCCGATTTCATGATGTTTTGGATGTGTGCTCTTATAATGTCTTACACTCGTCTTATTCTTGCTCGGATGCTGAACAGATCATATGACCGAAATCACACGTAAACAGCAATCATGTTTGAGGTAGATAGCTAATCCAAATTTATGTAAATGCTATCAAATTGTAAATAATGTACATCCAATTGATGTTGTTCATCAATCTGATTTTGTTACTTGTCTAACTAAACAAAATGCGCTTGGTACGAAGTATGAAATAATAAAAAAGCTATCATATTGCGAGCTAACTAAAGTGATACGGACCACCGTTCTTGCTTTGTCACTCCTTACAATCAAAATGTAAGTTTTACGAAAACATCGCACAGCCGGTGTTTGTTTTGATGTAGAACTAATATTACAATTATGTTCTACATGATTGTTTTGTTTGTTCATCCATGCCACGTTTCACATTCACATGTGTACAGTATTTTATTAGATTTTGATCGGTATATACGGCAGACAAAAATACAAAGCAATCAGACCGTGATGAAACACAACATAAGCAATACCTCGTGACCTTAGTACCTTAGACCTATCTCATGAGGTCATGTAAGGATGAATAACGTCATAAAGAAGCAACAATCTTCATTTTGTGCATCTTTTTAAAAAAAAATATTTATTTTATTCTACTTTTCATAGCACTTTTTTGCTGCACAATATTTTGTACATACAGCTTAATTAGTCAATCGTTAAATCTGTGGCAACATTTCTAAACATATTTAGCCTTCGGGAAGGTTCTAAAGCCAACAAGACAAAACTGAATTGTTGACCGCGTTATATATGCATATATTTTAACTAGTCATATATGTTCATTTCTCATCCCAGTATATATATAACTTGATATAAAATTATAAAATAATAAAATAATAACAATCCGTTGAATGAGCATGCTTAGTTGAAACACATTTTGAACCCCAATGAAGAGTTCTTTTCTAGGCACAGGAGAATGATCTAACCTATGTACTCCTATCCTCAGCAACCTCTGTTCTAAGAACAAATCCTACCGAAGTAATACGATTCCACCGGTGATATCTAGTTTCTAACCTACCGATAGATAGTAAAATTGTGCATGCTTTGCTATACAATTTTGTTCAGACTGAGTTACAAACCAACCAAGTTTTTGATGAAATGAGTCACAAACCAACGATTTAAAACTAATGATTCTATAACTATACGGGTTTATAGGTTTACTATTCGTTTATCATCTACCTTTAGTCACTCATATAGTGTTTCATTATAGTATCTTAAAATAGCACAGAACGGTGGCAATGAAGAAAAAAACGAATGAATTATTTTATTTCATTTTATAAAAAAAAATAACCTGACTTGTGAAGAAGACGATAAAGGTGATTAAAAAGTGCTTTTTATACCTTTTTTATATAACTATATCCAGGAAACAGTACATACAACAACAAAAATTGCTTGATCCATATCTGTACCTGCGCATCCAACTGGAAACAAAAGAATGCATTAATGTGACTTAATGCACATTCGAACCTAAATTTCCTAAATTGGCGTTCTGCTGACAAAAAAAAACCCTTTTGCTACAAGACACTCCCGAGAAGAATGGAGCGAAAGTTGTTGTATGCATTTCGGGGGTGGATTGCATTTGTGGCCTTCATGGATCTGGGTACGGCCTTCCGATGTTACATCGAGCGACGCAGTTTTCTTGGCGATCATTCGGACACACAGTTTATAGAAGGTATGTTATGTTGTTCACCATCTTAGAGATATCCTAAATAAGCAGCGGATTACTTTAATTTTAACGTTTGCAAATTGATTGATTGCTGCTACCGCCTAACGATCCGGACCAGGAGACTACACGATTTCTAGGATATTGGGAATATATTGCATATTGAAGGCTGTTGCATTAGTTCACTGCACATTGTACATACATTACAAGCCGTAAGTATAAATATTATTTTATATTCAAACAGATAAATAGTTAATACTATTAGTTATTAGTTTTAATATTTTCTTTCTTTCTAATAATATTCAACTATATCTTGTTTGACATTGAATACAAGAAGGTACTCGTTCACAAAATATTTATGAATCCTTTTCCGCTATTTTTTAAAGCGTTGTCAGCATGGGAGGATGTTCAATGGCTATAACGATGATACTGTACATTACTGAGGCCTTGTACTTCCGTTCGACGACGTTAAATTTCTATGTCATATTTCCGTGCATTCTTAACTGTAAGTAAAAATACAAGTACTTCGTTCAACCATTGCGTTATTAGTTTTAGACCATATTCTGAGCATTCTTGGATTTTTTTAAATGAATGTACATCCAAAGTTATACATTTTTTGTCAATATCTTTTTATCATTCTAAACATGTTTATTTTATTCCGATTCCAGCCATAACGCTTGTTGGACTGCTGTACATTCCCCGCAAATTACGGCTCTGGGAGCATCGAATTGCGTCGGAAAATGATGACGAAAACTCGCAACTACTCAAGCAAATGGGAGGGTTCAAAAAAAGGCGAGCGCATAAAAGTAAAACTCCATGAATATTGTGGATTGCGTAATATCAACTATCAATCAACCCATTATAATCATGATTCCAAAATGACCCCCAACCCACCTATCCCTGTTACTTTCCTGTTTCAGTTAATTCCAACTGAAAAAATGAAAGGCACACTAGAAAATCACTAATTTAGCTATCCCAACGTCCCTTACCGACTAAATCATATCTAATCAAAAAAAAAAACAACAACAGACTACAAACCAACATACGACGCACTTTTTTGTATCGTTCACTGTAAATTGAACCTTTTTACGTTTCACGTAGAACAAATATTGCAACTAAACCGCAATTACTCTACCTCTTCTAAACAATTTCTTGATCCAGTCAGTTAGATTTAGATTACGTGACTCGATCTCTTACCGCATAATCCAGACCCATTTTGCCAACTCTACTTAAATACCCAACTTTCCCGATACAATTCAAATCACATCCGCTGGAAGCTGAACTTTAACAAATTAGCTAGCGATCGGTAACATAAGCCTAAAAGTAATGATTCAATAATATTTTTCTACGCCTTTCACGAAACCGCAAGCAAGGGTAAGCAAATGTACTAACAGTAGTTAAAACCACAATGGAAAACTATTTGCGGGCTTGACAGCTGTGTTCAACACACAAACACTGAATGATTCAGGGCCATCAATACGGTAGCAGCAGAAGGATTTAAAACAACACAATGTGAATGCAACCAAGCTTTAAACCATTTATAACACGATAAGCAAAGGATTTAATGTCATTCGTTTGCATGACACGAACCGTTCAAAATGAGTGTCACATAGAGGAGCATAGAGAATAGCAAATTGGTGCAGAAAAATATCTGCAAGACGCGTGTCATTTTTCACCAACAGATTTATTTTCAATTCGCCGAAACTCAAACAAGCGGTTAAGAACAGACTACTGTTACCTACTGAGCTATGAAATGCAACTTGGTAGAGGTAGAAAATAAACGATAAAAGACAATTAATATACTCTGGTTCGTAACCATTAAGTTAAACACGACTGAACATCTACCATCATTGGCTCATAAATCGGTACAACAATCGGATCATCGTGGGCTCTGTTAGCTGAAACTACATTGCAAATTGGGATATTATGAAACAATTTCAAACAACTAAACATATTCAACCGGCAAAAATCTTGCTTATTAAAGGTTCCGTTATACTTGCAAAAGACATGATTTTGTTTTTTTCAGCCACGATTTCAAACACATTTTTTGTTATCTTCTAACAATAGACTGTACCACGGGACATCACTGCATCGTTGCCGATGTTCAAATAATAATTAACATTTTGCCAGTGCGTGAAGAACAAAACACAAAAACTGAGTTGTGATAACGAAAACAACTGGCAGATGGCAAAAAAGGCAGTTCTATAAGAGTAACACAATGCGGGAATAGAAGCACTTTACACGTTAAGACTTGCAAAACGACCAGCTAGTTTAAGGTTCTGATTAGTAATTCACGGCAACACTCTGTCCGCAGAAGTGGCGCTGATAATCGAGGAAAATGGCCCATTTTCTATAACGCTAACGCTACGTACGGTATTTTACTACCTATGCACAACACTGTACGAATCGCGGGCATTTTGATGCAAAACTATGGTAAACTAAATGCAGCACACATCGGTAAATAACGCCTAAATTCTATTTGAGACATTTTTAGAGCATTTGAAACATCTTTGATCATCTTTATGATTAGGTAGCGATTTACTACATTTACACATTTCAAACGACTTACCGTCAATGCTAGTGGACAATCGGACCAACAGCAGTGTCGTTTTTACCTCTAGCCAAATACCTAGAGAAAGTGTGTAGAGAAAGCACTCGAATATGTTTGAATCTTACGCACCCGTCTTCTGTCAAGCGAGCAAGTTATATTTTACATTATCGAAATAGAAATTGTAGAAATATGAACCGCGTGGTACTCTTCCTAACAAATGAACGAGAAGCAATAAAGGCGTAATGGCGCAACGCAAATGTTCACTTTTATCATTCAACGGTGACACCAAATAAACATGCACACATCTAGAAATATTCGTTCTGATAGATAATAAAATAATACTTTGGTAAAAAAACACGCAAATATGATATTTTATCTTTTACTGCATTATTATTTTTTACTATCGATTTTTTTTACGATAGAATGTACTGATGCGTGAAAACTATATGTTAAAAAGTTTTAGAAGCGTGCTTAATGGAAGATATAATTCCATTTGGAGTTTGGGGAAATAATACGACAGTTTTTTTCATATTTACCATTCACCCAAACAGATTCTGGGACTTAACAGATTAATTTTATATTGCTTAGTTACCGGTGATATTAATGGGTAGAAAAAACTACATTTTTATAATTATCATGATCATTTACTATGATTGTCCACAAGAGGAATAAAATTGATTTTCGTGCATAGGCACATATTGGAAAATAAATACTGCAAATGCATCTTCATCCAGCAACCAAATAAATATAGATAATATATGCGACACAAAATACTAAACAAATAAATTGTGGCGCTTTAAGTACGCATGTGAGGAATGCATTGGACTGGTAGATAATGAATCAATAATAATCGGGAACCGGAGCACAAGCTACTCGAACGAAGTCGCTGTAACGTACATGGCCGTTGCCCGAGACATTTGCCTCACGGAAAATGTTATCCACCTACACGTTTATTAAACGCGGAAATGATACAATTTTCAAAGTTGAGATAAGATAAGCATATTCGCCAACTGTTCGCCTACAGCGTTCTCTGTACTTACCTCACGGTACGAAAGCCCTTCACCCCAATTCTGGAGCAGATGGCGCAGCTGTCGGGCTGGAATTGTTCCACGGCCAGCCTTATCACCAGCCTTAAACGCCTGAATAACCTCATCGGGGAGATTTTCAACGCGCGAATGTTGATGCATTACTTCCAGAAAATCCGCAAAACTCATGCGACCATTTTTCTTCTTCAAATACTGGGTCAACTCTTGTATGGTAGGTGAAAGTCCCAAGGAGCGCATAATAACAGTTAGCTCGTCCAGCGTTGTGATGTGACCCGAACGGGCAAACAAATAAAAGCACTCACGAAACTCTGAAATGAAAAAGTGTGTTTCACGTAGAAACTCATCACATTGTGTGACGATAATTTTATGTGCGAAATTGTACACGTACCGTCGATATCTTGTTCCTTGAAATATCGGGCCTGGAAAATAGCAATCAAAAGGTAAATCAGTACGCCTCGAAAGAACATACATTTGCCAACGGAATGCACTTACCATGATCGAATAAACGAGGCAATTAACAAAGAGATGATGAAAATTTCTTTACCTTTAACCACGAATAACACTTGTTGCTTCACTTCGTTTACTTTATTGTGTTTCGGTAGCAAACAACGTACTGTTCCCCCTTGACGAGCGGTCACATATGCTGTCAAACATCTGTTATATGCCATTACACTGTGCGCGCCATCGTATAGTTGGACGGTCAAAATGCTTACTTTACCTCCATTCGCTTAAAATTTACTCAAAGCACTAAAAAAGTTGGAAATGTTGGAAATTGCTATTCATGTCCTACGAACGTTTGAAATAATAAAAGTTTTTTTCATACATGCCGAAAAATTACATTAGAATGTTTGTAAGCTGCCTTTTATCCCATAGAAAACTGTCAAACGTTACATTGTGTGTACGACCCTGCAGCACATTTTTTATTCTTTCGACGCGTTCTGCAATGGTACAATGAATTTCTCTAAACTAGTTGCATCGCGATTCAAAACAAATCATTCAACCCACGCCACCTATTGAAGTAAACAAACAAATCAAATCTACAAAATGCTATCTAGGAAAAATAAAGATAAATCTATTAAGGAAGGTGTGGTGGGGAAGTACGTGAAAAAAGATACACCACCGGAAATTCCAAGTGAGTATTACCCCTGGTAGCGCTAATTTTGAGTCACTTTCTTCATTAAGAAAGTGCACGGTAAATGGAGGTAATCCAAGAAGCAGTAAACCATCGATACATGGAAAATATGCGCGAATTTTTTTGCAGTTATCAATGTGTGGACTGCCGAACAGAACAAAAGTAAACTCGCAAAGGCAAGGCGGACCTCCCAGCAGGTTGTTTCTAATGCCGGGCAGCCACCGGGCTTACCTTTGACTGCTAACAGCAGCAATATACAGAACATGCAAAAGTTTGGCAATTCGAAAGTGTTAGCGAAAGTTGGAGGACTTGGGCATGAGGGAAAATATACACCCAGCAATAATATTCCTAATTTGGCACACAAGTTTGCCAATATTAATCCAAGCAATGACCCGTCAGGTGGACTTAGTTTGATGAATAGCAATTCGAAGCAGCTTCCGATGATGCTGAATCCCGTCAACAGTATGAGTATTGCATTGCCGATGAATGATATTAGAAACAATAATAGCCACGGCAATTATGTTGACATTGACACGATCGATCAGATACTCATGCAGCAAAGCGAAGCGAATCTGTACCGACTTCAACAACAGCAACAGCAAATGTTTCAGCATCAGGACCACGAACATCAGCAGCAAAAGCAACAACAAAAGGAACTTCAGGAACAGCAACGTCATGAACAGTTGGAGATTCAAGAACATCTGGAGCAGCAGGAGCAGTTGCAGCAGTTTGAGCAACAACAACAAGAACAACAACAGCAGGATCATAAGAAACTGAATAGCCAACAGCGATATGCTACCAACTTTGAACGGAAACTGTCTTACAATCAACATCACACCAACAACCATAGGAATGGTTTTGAAAGTTATGGGAATTTATTACGCAATGGAAGTCCTATTGCCACTTCAGGCTCATCCGGTAGTGGTTTAGCAAACGAGCAGACATTGTTTATACGTCACTACTCGACCCGACAAACCCCTCAGCTGCAGTCCTCTCAATCGCAGCAACAACCTAACACTCCGCAAAGTCAGACCCAATCGGAGGTCCTGCAGCACGATCATCTCTATCCAATCTACGAGAATCAATCACAGTTGATTGGTCGACCGGAATCACCGATCTATAGCAACACAAATTCTGGCACTATTTATCAAAACTATAGCAATAACTCTTCCCATCAGTCTCTTTACTCGAACGTTTGCGTCAGTGGACAGCAGACTAACGAGTCTGGAGGCAGTAATAGTCCGGGCCTGGCGCAATCGCAAGCATTGCAAGCGGCATCTTCCCAATCCCAGCCCCTCTACTCAAATATGATCATTGGGACCAGCAATCCCGGTGGTATTACCTACGGGGAAGTTGTACTACGCACAGGGCGTCTCGGAGCGGCTGGTGCAGCTGGCAGTGCGGTACCGGGACAGCGAGCGATTACTCAGGCTACTGCCGGTTCTCAACCCGACGGAGACGGTGGGGAAGAGGAACTTATGTTGCCACCTGGTTGGTCCGTCGACTACACACTAAGAGGCAGAAAGTATTACATTGACCACAATACTAAAACGACCCATTGGGCACATCCCCTCGATAGGAAGGCACTGCCAACTGGTTGGCAAAGAATAGAGGCAGCTCGATATGGGACATATTTCAAGTAAGTAACCACATTCAGTATTACTGACGACGTCAATGGAACAGTTGAAACGCCTTGAATTTGGTGCAGTAATTAATTTCGGTAGGAATGATTTACTATCAATTTATCGTTGCTAGCGACTTGGGGATCTCTCAATTTCATTGTATCATCACATTTGAATAGACAATACATGCTATTGTCTTGGTGCAAGTCACCATATGAGCTGTATTCACAGTCGAAGAAGTATCTATTTATGAATTTATTACATGTTTTATGAACATATTAAAATATCATCAACAACCAGCCAGGAGTAACAGTTCAAATTGTGTTTTGAACTATTACTCCTGTACTATTGAGTGTTTTTTCCATATTTGGTTGATAAGAAGACTATCAATAGAAGAAAAAATTAAATGATACAATATGAATTCTTCTCACCAACAGCTATATCACTGGTCAAGCTGAACAAACTCTTCCATATTTGGCTTCATGTTATTTATCTCATGCTCCACCGGTGGAAATTCCTCGACCAATTGTGCCTCACTTTTCGCGCCATAGCGCCCTAGTGCCGGCCAATCCGTACAATACGGAAAAAGTTCCCGAATGGCTGTTTCTTTACGCAAAGTGTAAGTATGGTGTGGTGAATTTGCTATTTTACATGCTTTGTACTTATCTTTTCCACACTTCTCATTCAGCTTCCTCCGAGAAAGATCACATCATTAAATGGGATATGTTCCAGCTGCAACAGTTAGAAGATTTCCTTGGTATCATGAAAAAATTATATCGACAGGAATGTAACATAATCGTTGCAAAGTATGAAGTGATCAGGTACGGTAGAAACATTTAGAACAATGTAATCTAAGTGCGGGAAAAGATCTCTAATTTTACCGTTGCATTTTTTTTTGCATTCTTACAGGATACAGATTCACTCACGAATGCAAGAGCTTCGACGGATGTAAGCAAATTGGATGGAACCTCTGTATCAGTGCCTTTACAAAAATGTGATATCAAACAGTTCCTTCATCGAAGATTTGGATAAGCCACGAGGCATACCTATCATCCTTCATTTTGCAAAATTTAGTTACACTTTCATCACGTCATACGAAAACTCCACATAAGGCTTGTGCGTCTTCATCAGTGCCTTGAGTTAAAAATGCTTAGCTAAGCGCTAAAGAAATGTTTACTATAGTTACACAATTTACTCTATTTGACAAAAAAAAACAACATGAATGCATCATTAATATATTATCATTATTTCTAAACGAATAAACCACTTTTTCCATACATTTTTCTCATTCTTGTTTTTCGGCATTTGAAACACTTTTGTTGGGTCGCAGTACTTCCATGTCCCTAAGTTCGTATTCATCGGTTTTCGTGATACCGTTAAATTTAATCACTTGAGCATTTGGGAGATTTAGCTGCTTTGCAAATCGGATTGCCTGCGGTAGTTGTGCTTCCTCGTCGGATTTGTAGCCATAGAACTTTGCCCAATCGTTACGCCCGGTGTAGATCATGTAGCATACGCCCCCGAAAGCATTCCATGCCACTACTGCGTACAACAGACTGAGCCGACGTTTCCACACATGAGCCTTGTCCAACGGCATCGGATTTGTTCTACGTCGTATCCATCTTCGCAGCCATCGCGGTTGTTGAAAAAGAGCCATCGCGTGCTGGTGCTTCAATATTTTCGTCTTTCTTGAATTATTTGGTATCGAATCACAACAATCATTTGACAGTGCCCTTGCATAATACAGTGGATTAAACGGTAAATTGGACACCGTCACATTCGGAATCTTTCGTCAGAATGAAAACAAAGAGAGAAAAAGAGGGAGAGAGTATGAAAGCGAAAAATTTCCTCACTATTTTTATTAATGTTAAAAAACTTCTTCAAACCTAGTTTCAAATATTTTCGAATTTAAAATACAAAAATAAGTCCTCAATACATGCATAATTCTCAGCGCACAGTGGGCGATTTAATGACATTTGAAAAGCACCAAATTCCACAGTGCGCAACATTTTATTCTTACAGTGCTGGCCGCACTGGTTGTGTCTAAAACAAATATCAGTCAAAGAAATACGGTCACACGCAAGAAAATGAAAATAATATTGTGTTTTTCGGCTTTTGCCTGGCTAAGCATAAACACAGCGTTTGCCGACAACGGTGTGGAAGAGTTCGACGATGCTGCTCGGTATGCAATCGAAGGTAAAGTTTATCCGCCCGAATTGTACGGCGGTGATGCGGATCTCCCTTGGCAGCTAGATACACAAATATCGATCAATGGAGGCGAGTACAAGGGATTCCTGCGGGAGGATGGCACCTTTGTGATCAGTTCCGTACCGTCTGGCAGTTACGTGGTTGAAATCGTAAATCCCGACTATTTCTACGAACCGGTCAGGGTAGAAATCAATCCTAAAGGAAAGTTCCGTGCGCGCAAACTGAACTACGTGCAGCCCTCGCAAGTGCTACAACTACCCTATCCATTGAAACTGAAGGCGCTCACACGGTTCCGGTACTTCCAACAACGCGAGCAATGGAAGATTACCGATTTTCTGTTCAATCCAATGGTGTTGATGATGATTCTGCCGCTAGGTATTATGCTCATCCTACCGAAAATCATGAGCGATCCGGAAACGAAAAAGGAAATGGAGAACCTAAATCTATCAAAGGTAAGGGATGGTTCATAGGTTTGTTAATTGTTCTCTTAACAACAAAACATATTTCCTCAGATGACGAACGATTTGCCCGAATTCAGTGAAATGTTAACATCCTACTTCACTGGCGGATCTGCTGCTGCTGCTGCCGCTGCTGCTAAAGCTGGAAAAGATAAGGAAAAGGCCAAACCAAAGCAAAGCAAAAAGAAAAACTAATCCATCACGGGGTATACAATTAACGGTAGCATAGAGTTTACGAAACAGAAATGTCGTGAAATCGTGTGTTAATCTATGTACCGAACCAATTTGTAAATAAAATTGGTTAAAAATGGGATGTTTGATTGCTTCAGTTGTATTTGTAGTGTGCTGCATACCATCGAACACCGTGAAGCAGAATGCAAAACATACTTCAAAGGAAGTACTGGAAAGAGCATTAAGTCACCATCTAGTATTCGAGAGAAACCCGGTTCCTTCAAACACTTGTCAAACTTCTCGTATGATACACCCGTCCTTTGCTGCGTACGTGTGGTTTTTAATAGTTTTCTGTGGTGGATGGTTTCCAGTTCGTAGCATTCATTTACCTGTTGGGTTTAATAAATTAAGTTCTGTACCAACAGTTAAACAACACCAAGCTAATTTCTCGTAAGTAAAGAGGTTTGTAGATAACTTTGTCTATGCTTATTTATTCAAGGTATCGATTAATGACACTATGTTAAACGACACTACAAATACCTCAACTCTGGCAAACACGTTCATATTGTACGCTGGCAAGCTAATATACCAAACCATCAATAGGTACAAGCAGGTCCAGTTAGCACAACCGCAAATCCTATTTAAATGTTAAACAATATCCATCATCGAAACATATTTTCAGCGTTGTACAACAATAAATCGTTCATTTTCAAAGGGCCAAACTATCAAAATTAAGCGTACACATCGGAAGAACATGATACATGAATATGACAATAATAAAAGGAATGAAGTATCATCGCGTACGATGAAAGTACTATTTCCATCGTATGGTAAAAAAAATGATATAAAAACATTAATTGATATAAAATATTCATAAATGCTTAGCTGAAGAACGCAAAGGATACGAAATTGTGTTTTCAGGTTTCAGCGTGCTTATGATCTTGAGCAAAATTCATTGCAGCAACTGCACGTAATTGGCTGGAAATAGTCCATACTTGTTATTGCACCATCCTCGCCACCAGCCTTCATCGATCTGTAAAAAAATTAGACAATGTTTGATGTTTACAGTTTGGATCAAATTTGCACGACTAATTTCGAGTTGGTTTTGTATGTACCACGGCACTACTTACCATTTCGATATGCGTTATCTTATCATCGGGGTCGAAGGATATTTCGTCATCCGCTGCAGCTTGGTAATCGTATAAGGCAATGGCCTGAATACCGGGATTGTCTGGAGATAGTACAAACTCTTCAACTTCCTCTTGCACTACCGTTCCCATCTGTTCCGCTTCTTGTTCTTGATATGTCGAACTAACTGCTGGTGTTGTTTCATCGGTACCCGTTACTGTTACCGGTGTCGCGCTGTAGGAAGTACGGGCCACTGGCGATGGATCCTGAACTATTGGCATCACAGGCTCGCTCGCTTCCGCTTTTCCAATGTCCACTGGTTCTTCCCCTTCTGAACTTAAAACTGAAGTTGATTCAGTTGTAGGGATTACATCCGGTTGTAACAGTTTGCGTGGTTCTTCCTCTTTTGGCAGCACAATTGGATCTTTCTGCAATACATTTGAATTAAATTGCTGAACCTACTGCTGCCATCGCAACTTACCCTAACTTTTTCGGAGGAAACACTTTCTTGTTGGGGTTTGTTGAAATTGCTAATAGCGCTACTGACACCAACTTCTCTGCCTGTGTTAATAGGTCCCTTGCGCTCAGGTTTCTTCGGTTCCGTTGATTCGTTTGAATAATTCTGAGGAGAAAGAAAGAAATTTTATCATTACTCATGGAAACAGAACCTATAAGCGGTTACTCACAACCCGTTTTGCTGCTTCTTCTCGGTCACGTCGATCCTTGTCTTCGCGCAAACGTTTCTGCTCTTCGGCACGCTTCCGTGCCTCCTCTTCTGCAGTAGCGGCAAAGTTTTCAAATTTCGCTCGTAGATTGGATGGTTTTGCCGATCCTATATCCGGTTTTACCTTAGTGTAGTTGGTACCGATTTTTTCCTGCTCCTGGAATCCGAGTGCTGATTTGTCCATTCGATCATTTTGCACACCGAATTTTCCGCCGAAACCCTGTGAACACGAATGTGCAATGATTAAAACAGCAGACGATGCGCTATATATTCATGAGCAGTGGCAAACAAAAGTCGCAGAAATAGAAGCTATGCTATGGGGTGTGAGTGAAATGCAATCCATCACCATTTATGTTAAACACCGAACTTCCACCAGTGTGCCACAAAACCAGTGTGCCTTCAAAGCAATTGTAGTACGTGTGCACCTCAGGTACTGCTCCTGAGCAAATTACTCACAATTTTATGATCAAGCTGGCTTTCGTGCATTTGTGGTTTCTCCACATGATCCCAGCCAAAGGCTGACTTATCCTTTCGATCGGTTTGAACGCCAAACTTTCCTCCGAAGCCCTATTGGGCATAAAACGTTAAATTAGGGGGCTCTCTTTACAGAAGACCTTGGTTTCCCCTCCCCCATCCCCACTTTGTGATCCCGCCACTTACCACTTTGTGATCCAGCTGACTTTCGTGCTTTTGAGGAGCTTCAATGTGGTCCCAGCCGACGGCTGACTTATCCTGTCGGTCCTGCTGCACGCCAAACTTCCCACCGAAGCCCGTCTTGTAGTCCTTCTGTGACTCATGTTTGTCCACCTTTTCCACGTGATCCCATCCGTGGGCCGATTTATCAACACGATCTTTCTGCACCCCGAACTTACCGCCGAAACCAGATACATAGTCTTTTTGGGATGCATGTTTCTCAACCTTTTCGATGTGCTCATGTCCGACGGCCGATTTGTCCATTCGATCTTTTTCCACACCAAATTTTCCACCGTATCCGTGGGACGCTTTTGGTCCATCCTTGCGCTTCTTTTCCGCATCAGCCTTCTCCGTTTCCTCGCGCAACTGCTGCATATCGATGGCGGCGGCATTCCGTCCGCTGCCTTCGATTGTTTTTGAGCCCCAGCGTTGCTCTTGTTCGCTGACATCGTTCACGAAATCCGGATCCGTTTCCCAATCATCGTCTTCCGCTCCCTGGTTTGCCAGGTTTACATCAATGTCGCGACCGGCTGTTGACTTCCACATTTTAAAATACACTGCAACTGAGACCGGGGTCTTGACTTCTTCTCCACAAAGTGCAACGCTCCAAGTTGGGTGGGGTGATTCACTGCAATGTAACGGTGTTATCTCGCCGACACTGCTGACTCACCTCTTTTCTGCCGTACTGCTCTGAAACAGTACGCGTAGAAAATGTCGCACTGTGCCGCGATGGACGAAAGTATTACCGGATAATGGTTAAAATTTTCCAATACAGAAATAGCATAAAGTATTTAATGCTTACGCGAAGTAAACTTAGTCAGTCCAAATGCTGTGACATACACACAAAATATTAGAATATGTATACGTTATGTTTGACAGCACCAACATGTTTTTTATGTGATCCACGCAACTCTTTGCTGTGGTCGTGCGGTTGACATTTTATTGAAGAAAACTTCATAAAACATGAAAGCTTTTCATAATAAACATGTTGATCATAATTGTAGAAAAAACTACTCTATAGTATATTGAGTCGTGTAAATAATGTTCAAGCAGCCGGTAATGTTTGGTTTAGTGTTTTAATTTTGTTTTCATATGACATGACACGTCGTGGAAAATTTCGAGCACGACTGTTACGTTTTTCGTAATGTATTCATGTGTATTATCCAAATAATCTATACCAGACGAATATTTTTGTGTTAGTTTATAGTGACTTTTGGCTTACTTGTTCAGTTATCATTTCTACATCATTCTTGATATCAAATGCGATAGCAAATGCATCTCCAATGGAAGCATTTCGAATGTAGCCCTAGAACATACATTTAAAATATCATTTAGATACACCATAAATTACGCTAACTACATTGCTAATTAGATATTTTATTAGGGCAACTGTTTTAATTGGTATCTAACATCTTTACATAAATTCACACAATATCTCATTTACGATGAAAATTATTACTTTTGTACACTTTTGTTACGCTGCATGATACACGTTTTTCACGAAACGCTTCGTGAAGGTTTAAGATTATGGTTCGGAAGTACACAATATGTTAGTAGACATATCGTTAACCAGGAGAATCATTCCATTTTCGTTACTTTTGACGGACCTGGTTTACAGTCGATGTAATTCAAGTGACATGCTACATTTCGATTGAATACAGATATGTTGGCTGGTTCCAACATCTCTCTAGTTTCCACAATGGCTCCCTTTAACGATGTTACGCTGAGTTCATCCTTATCATTTTTACTCACATTCGATGCGAGGTACATGATGGTGGTAAGTTGTTTGATGAAATTACAAATATGCTCGTTCCTGACCTTTCCTTTATTGTTTTTGTCAAATATCTGAGTCGCCTTTTCACGAAAGTGCTCACGGTAATGGCTCGGCGTAATCATTGCCAACATTTCGGGATCATGCGTTAGGTTACCCACATACTCTCTCAGCTGACTCAATTGATCGGTTAGATCGCGATTTAATTTATCAATCGCCACGATCAACATAGCGTAACGCTTTTTGAATTCCTCGGGGAGAGGATTATCGTACGATTTGTAGATTTGCGCTTCCGACGTTATGTTCTGAAGGCGTAACAATTTCATTTGTTTGGCGGACAGAGTCTTCTTCGTGCGCACGATCAGCTCTAAGTATTTTACTGGATATCCACCGATATTATCCTTAGGGAAAAACACTTTTCTACCATTGGAGTGCATCTTATGGCTTGTTTCGGTGCTCAGCAGTGGGTCTCCAGGATTTTTAACCGGTTTTGAGCCCGGAGAAGCCAGATAAAACGATGCATTTTGGTATGCAACGCGATAGTCCTTCGTGATACTGTTCAGTTTGATTTTCTCCGCTTTTTCCATCGAACACACTTCGTAGTCTGGAACCAATCGTGATCCAAGGGCCGACCGTTCTAACGTAATCTTATAGCTTCTCGCTTCCGGTATGTACGCATCAACCGTACCGTTATACATACCATCGTGCGGGGGCCGTAATTTAACCGTAACTTTTGTACCCGGAACTATTTGTTTCGGGATAGTGTTGGGTAGGCCTTCAATGAAGGATATGTCACTCATACTGTTCGCCTGCAACACACGTATTTTTTCCCTTTTACGGGCAAGCTCCCGTCGTTCCTCCAGTATAAACGCTGGTGAAAACAGTCTCGGTTTACCAAACGATGCCCGGATTGCACGCCATTCGGCACGGGTAAGATTCGTCGTTTTAAGCTGTGGATAATGAGCTCGTGTCAGCTGTTCAAAATCGCTCGGTGTCCCAAACAGATTACGATCGATGTCACTATAGAAAAATTCGAAGTAGCAGAACCGATGCGCCTTAGGCAGAAGAAGTAAATTTCTGAATTGATTGCCAAGGGTTTGATACCACTTCTTATCGAGAAGTGCGTTCGGGTTGACCAAATGCATGGACCTTTGTTCGTTTTCATCATCGTCATACTTTCGCTTCCTTCCGCTCTGCTTCAGATGCTCATATCTCGAAGATTGTTTCTTATTTAACGACATGCGAGGCATCACCTTTCGTGGCGAAGTAGATAACTCCCTGCGTGGAGTTTTGAGGGCGCTCATTGGCTTCTTCGCTGATCCTGGAGTTTTTTTAGGAGTTGCCTTGGCAGAAGGAATCTTATCGTTGATGATATCATCGTCGTAGAAGAGGCGATTTTTCTTTCTGATACGCGCTGGCATTCCCCGAGCATTGAGCACTTGCATCGGTTGTGTGTTCGCTGTCTTGACGGGGAATTTAGTTCCGACGGGATGTAAACCTAATGCTGCGGGCCCAAACGCGGGCGGTGACGCTCCTTCACTTTCCATTTGAATTGTACTTGAACGAGTTCTGTTTAGCTTGGCCAGTGTGTATAATTTTGTAGAAAAATTGCACTTATTTATAAACGTTTGCCTTGCTTTTTAGGCGTGTTTTTGCTACGGCGTTGTTGTTAATGGCGAAAAACGTCAAACCCAGCAGCCCTGGTACCAAACGCTAGATGAATATATGCTCCTCCTTGGTGCAGACGTCTGATGTTATACGATATTAAGGTGCACGCAGGATGTATAGATGCAGCATGAACTAACATCAACGGTATTTACCAAATATCGTAATCCGATTGTTTAATGTAAAAAAATACTTAAATGAAGGAGCTTATGTCAGCTTGTGTTAACACTATTTATCAAGAGCTAATGGATATTATAAATATATATTTATGAAAACTGCAAGAAGTTCAAAAACTAAAGCTTACAGTAGACGTCAAACTATTTTTTGTTGCGTTTGACATTTCTTCTTGTTTATTATTTTTCCAATCCACCTAAAGTGCGCGTGAATTGTGTTCACTGCATTGTTTATAACTGTCCGGCATATAAAAGGCACAACAATTGCGATAGTTAGGGTATCTTGTTGCAGAAAAAAACATTTTTTTTCAATTAAATCTGATTGATTTTCTTTAGTTTCGTAAAAATCAACTATTAAAAACGGTTATCATGGAGCAAGAGCTAATAGATCTGGAGGGTTATCGTAAAACAGTGAGAAACTTTATTGACTTGGTAAGCAAACCGATTCAATATGGGTTGGACTAAAAACAAAAACTAAGCTATTCTTCGATTGCTTACATTACAGCGGCGATATCAGACGGCGATATTTTGGGCCGAAAAGGTAACAGTCCTCAGCAATGGCGACCCACGGGATGTGTACATGGAGGCGCAGTGTATGTTTCTTCTACGAGAATATCATCGGGCCGCCCATACCATTCGCAGCCGGTCTCTGGAAAAGAAGAATCTTCTGTGCCATTACTTGGCCGCCGAGTGTTTGAATGAAGCCAAAGAGTATCAAGCGGCGTTAGACATCCTCAATTCGGTGGATTGTGAAACGTTATCCTATGCTCACAGCGGTTTATACACTTCCGACTTGAAGGATGAATCAACCGCGGACGAAAGTTATGATGGAAGCATTTGTGAAGAACCGTACAAAAGTGACATCATAGCATCGGTATACTTCCTCAAGGGTAAGATCCTGGAGGCAATGGACAATCGCACCTTGGCGATGGATTGTTACGTTCAAGCTCTCCATAAATCGGTGTACTGTTCCGAGGCGCTCGATGCGCTCGTGCAGCACGATATGTTGATGGCATGGGAAGAGAAGGAGCTCATGCAGCACATCCCAATGGCACAGCAATGTTCAGAATCGGAAAGGAAAATTCTGAAATGTTTGTATGAAAGCAAACTGAAGAAATATTACGAGTCAATCGCACTGGTAAGTTGAAAGACCAAATAATTTGATGAATAAATAGAGGATATGGTAAACTGAATTTACTTCCTACACAGCAACCCCACCTGGACGATCCACCGGTGGCATCAATGAATACCAGTTTGTGGCATGAATTGAAGGAAAAAATGAAAAACTGCAAAAACAACGAAACGAATAAATCGGCCGTATCGAAGTGCTTTACACCCGCACCGCGAACGAAAATAAAACGGGGCCTGATAATGTCGCCAGCAACGAAGATTCTCGAGGATTTGAAAAATAATCCTTCTTATTTAATTCATACCTCGCTTACTAGAGCGTCACTGCTCGGCTCGAGCATAACGGGAGGCTCCACAATGCTTAGTGGTGGAGGAACGAATACTTCCCGACAAGAAACACCATTCCGTATTCATCGACCAAAAACTGCCGTACCGAGCGCATCGTCTGTGCCGTACGATCAGTGCATGAGTAGACTTGAAACAAGCATCGATTTAATGATCGCACGAGCAGAGACATATTTCTACAACTGCGACTATCGGCGTTGCATAAAGCTGTTGGATGAAATATTGAAACACGATCCGTATCATAAGAAATCACTTACGGTGCAGATCGGATGTTTGATGGAGATGAAGGATTCCAATCGTTTGTTCTACGTAGCCCACAAATTGGTCGACTTCTACCCAGACGATGCCATCTCGTGGTATGCGGTGGGTTGCTATTATGATCTTATCGGCAAAAGCGACCCGGCAAGGCGCTATCTGTCCAAGGCAACTTCACTCGATCGGCTGTACGGTCCTGCGTGGTTGGCTTACGGGCATTCGTTTGCAAAAGAAAATGAACACGATCAAGCAATGGCAGCTTACTTTAAGGCGACGCAGCTAATGCGCGGTTGCCATCTTCCACTGTTGTACATTGGCGTAGAGTGCGGGCTAACCAAGAATCATGCGATGGCGGAAAAGTTTTTCTATCAGGCTATGTCAATCGCACCGCTAGATGTATTTGTCTTGCACGAGTTGGGCGTTATCAAGTACGAGTGCGAGCAGTACGATTGTGCGGAGGAGGTTTTTCGTAGCACTCTTGAAATGGTGCGCAGTATGGCGAAGCAGAATAATGAACAACTGACTGCCCGGTGGGAGCCACTGCTGAATAACCTGGGTCACTGTTGCCGGAAGAATAAAAAGTACGAAGAAGCGCTCGAATTTCACCAATGGGCACTTTCGTTAAAGCCCTTGAGTGCTCCCACATACACAGCCATCGGGTTTGTGCAATCGTTGATGGGCCAGTTGAACGCTGCGGTTGATTCGTTCCACAAAAGTTTGTCACTCAAACGAGACGATGTGTTTACTACCACTATCCTAAAGTACGTCATCGAGGATCTAACAGAGGAGCAATCTCTACCATTTTACACCACAGAAGAAGACACCGAGAAGGATGTAGAGGCAAAAGAGAATAGCGAAGCGGAAATAGCTGAACTAGAGCGCAAAGTCTTGGGCAAACAGGAGAGTAGCAGTGCAACCGAAGGTGATGGCGGTGGTGAGGATGGAGCTGGTGTTTCTAGGTCTGCATTGCGCATGCAGCTAAATTTTGATGAATGGTACTCGAAAACATCACCCATGAGCGATACCAGTGCGGATGATATGAGCATTGATATTTAGAAAAATGTCGAAGTGCCGAGCTGTTGGTTCTAAAATGTCGCTTATTAAGATAATACAAAGGTTGTAGTTTATCTTTCCGTTCTCAATAAATTTAAATTGAATGCGATGTTCTAAACACGTAGAAAAAGAAAAGTGTCATCATTAATCGCAGTCGGAAAGAAAACATGGGTTTGCTTCATATGAATGGGTTCTTGTAATTGCCATGAAATAGTAAACTGAAATAAATGAAATAGTAAAGAAGGAGGCGTCGGTTCTTAAATACAATAATAGCATGGGCTCGATTCATAATGTATTTATGATTCAATTTAACTTAGATATTTAAGAAGAAAATTGTTGGCGTTCCTGTCTCGTTCTTTCATATAATGGTACATGCCCGCCTTAATTTGTACGGTAAATCCAATTTAAATCTCGGAAGTAACCCCGCCGGATAACGTTTTATTATTTTATTGAGTTCATATAATGTGTATAATCTAATGTAACGCATAGTAGTATGTCAAACCCGATTACCTATGTATCCAATAATATTCTCCCATAAAAAACAAAAACACGAAATTTTAAACAATTAGTGAACAAAATAAACGGGCTTAAGTTACATAGAAAGTCCCGCCTCTTCATATGATTTGAAGATTTTCTCGACAGACCAGATGTAGGCAGCTGTTCGAATATCCAAACACAGCTGATGCTGCGAAGCTACATTCATGATTCCTTTGCCAGCAGTTTCCAGCACAAACTGCAAACCGGACGTAACCACGTCCGCTTCACTAGCGTGTTCAAAGTAGTGCTTAAGGTGTTTACTCGGCGTTACCGTTACGCAAACTCCGGCACTTCGCAGCGATTCCTGCACCGATGCTAGTACTTCTCGCAAATTTTGGGCCTCATGACGGAACGAGAGCTTACCGAACGAGATGTGATTAATATTTTTAAGATATTCAAAGTACGAAGCCGTTACGCCACCAGCATTGCAGAATAGATCAGGAATGACGAGGATTTTACGTTCCTGAAGTATCTTATCCGCGGCCGGTGTCGTGGGCCCGTTGGCCCCTTCGGCAATTATCTTTGCTTTTATGTTTTTGGCGTTTTCCGATGTGATGGCTTTCTCCATAGCTGCCGGGATGAGTATGTCGCATTCTTCGATCAGTAAATCGCCATTAAATTCATTTGCCTTTGGATATCCTTTGATTGTTTTCTGCTGTGCCTTGAAGCGGCTGAGAGCTTTCACATCAATTCCGGATTTGCAGTGCAATGAGACATCTTTTTCGATAATGCCAATCACTTTGCAACCGGCTTTGTGGAAGTGCTCTGCGGCGTATTGTCCAACGTTTCCGAAGCCTTGCACGATAACCGTCTTCCCATCCAACCCTGGTTCGAGCCCAATCTCACGCATCCAGCTTGCCTCCCGGGTGAAACAGTTCGTTGCAATATAAACACCCTTTCCAGTTGCTTCAGTGCGACCACGCACGCCTCCTTGGTTCAGTGGCTTGCCAGTGACGACGGCCATTGTATTGATGTCGCGATGCCCGAAGGTTTTGCCGTATTGATCAGCTATCCAGGACATTTCACGGGAAGTGGTGCCCATGTCCGGCGCGGGTACATCGATACCCGGACCTATGAAATTCTTTTTCGCCAGCTCCACCGCGTAGCGCCTTGTGATGCTCTGCAGCTCCTTCTCACTATACTTGGCCGGATCGATGATGATGCCACCTTTAGCGCCACCAAAAGGTACATTCACACAGGCACACTTGAACGTCATGAGAGCAGAGAGAGCCTCAACTTCATCTTTGCAAACGTCCAGTGAGTAACGAATACCTCCTTTGACAGGAAGGCGATGCAGACAATGATGCGCTCGGAATGCCGTGACCATTTCGTACTGACCGTCGTCCCGCATGAATGGGAATTGAAACTCCAGCGTGCTGGAGTTGTTTGAGATGATCTTCAATATTGCTTGCACCCTGTTGGCTCGCTTCTCAGGGGTCATCAAGGGATACTTGCTCATCGATTGAATTAGCTGCGGTTCCAGTACGATGCACGCTTTATGGAAACAATATTCCACCATTTTGGAGAATGGAGGATCGCGCTCAGCAGGAACGGATTCTAAATGCTTGGGGATGGCGTGAGCGGCACGTCGAAAATGCTTCAGGACTCCAACAATACGCAGCATTTTGAACTGTTCGACTCTTCACTGTTGCACTGGGAAAATAACTGGACGTAGATGCGACAGACAGGGAGTTCCTTGCCGAAATGTTTATCGTTTAAAGATCAGTGTCTACTACGATTCTCGGTGAGGAAATTAGGTAGCAAGTATATTGCATATCAAAGGAATCCGGAACTTTTATTTTTATTTTTTCACCACTATACGTATTTTTCCACGGGAAAAGAACCCTTCGTATTCTTACCGCAATGGCAAACCTAGCCCCCATTCCCGTTTTTTTCGATACGGAAGAAAATCTCAACGCTGCGGAACGCCTCGAGCGGAAGCAACGTGAACAGACTGAAATTATTCGTTGGAAGCATCGTTTCCACAAGCTAGATGCAATAAAGCCGGGCGAAACGCTAGAAGCATGGCAGATGCGATGTCTCAACAAACGGCTAGTCCATTTGGAGCGAGAGAAGTCTCAAAAAGAGCTTCAGTTGAAGATTTCCAACGCACCGGTACATCGACGTGAAGCCGACAAATTGCGCGGCCTCATCCTGCGAATGTTGGACGATGCGGTGCGTTACGAGCGACAAATCGCGGCCGCTAGGACGGACATGAACGAGCTTACGTCTCAAATCAAGCGCGCCAGTAACGAGCTGGATAATGCTACAAAAACGGTGCCATCGGATTTCGTGTTTGCTGAATCGTTGGAAAAATCTCGCCGACAGCTATCAGCCATGGAGAGTCGACTGCATAACGCGCGTTTGGTGGAAGGTAAATTGCACACGGAAAATAGAAAGCAACGAACGGTCATCGAGAATATGCTTGTGGAACGAAAACTTTTCAACCAACAATGGCAGCAGTATGTGGGGGAGTTGAATCGAAATCGTAAGTTTCTGCTCGATATGATCGAACGAGCAACGTTAGCGTTTAACCAGGGAGAAGATCTGTGCCATCGAATCGATTCGCTTAAAGCGCAGGAGAACAAAGATAAGCGAGTACGTTTGCAGCAGATGGTGGAGGTGGAACGGCAGATAGAGGGCACGCGGCACGACAACGAGTTCCTTCGCACGAAACAATACCAAAGATCTGTCGCGGAGCTCGATCCGAGATTGGTTCGAAAGCGCAACATTTTCAAAGATACCGAGCGGGGAAAAATAACCCGTTTCGGCGTGATCGTCGATGATGCTAAGAAATACTTGCAGCTCGATGCGGTTCAGGCAGTGCTGTTGGAGATGGAGAAGCAGCAGGACAAGTACATGGCCCTGTTCAAGTATATGAACGCTACAAACGCGAATATTGAAGAGGCCAATGCAATTGCTCGGGATCTCGAGAAGGATAGTGAGCGTCTGCATGAGGGCGAACGACGGAAAAGGCTTTCGGACGAGCGGCACGTTAAGAGTGAGCTACAACAACTTCAAACTGCTCACATGCAGACGATGGCATTGCAGGAGGAAGTTCGCACCCAACAGGAAGCTCTCGAAATAAAGCTTGGCATAGTCGAGCAGGCTTTATCGTTGGTTGGCTGCGATCGGGAAGAGATCGGCGCACTTATGACAGGATGCGACGGCTCATCGGCGCGCAGTCTGCTGTCCGAAGATAACCTGATGAGGGCACTTTCAACCATTGAGCGAAAGGTGTTGGACTTGGTTCGGTTGACGTCTACTCGGCCTGCAGCTGAAGAGGATCCGCCAGTGAGCGCTTTGTATGGCAGCCAGCAATGCGCCGAATGTGCAGAGGGTCAGGATGTGAATCAGCACGATGAGCGCATCGTTTTGCCGAAGGAGCACCGGCAATTGTTGGATAACGTGCACCAACGCTCCACGGCTCCAGAAATGCAATACCGTCTGCATACGCTGAGCCAATGCAAGCTTCCGCGATCGAGGATGCTGGTCAATAAGCGATACCAGTAGCAGCCAGTGTGAGCAACGTACTTTATTGAAATTCCTGTCACACAATGGCCGGGAGGAGGCAAATAAATTCAGGTGATGAAACTCGTAATGCTGTTCAATCTTCGCTTTCCGATGATACCGTATCCGTGTCGGTATTGTAAGGATACACGCCGAAGCCCATACCACCCGGGAAAGGAGCAACCGGTGCCGATGGACCCATCGGACCGTAGGGATATATTGGTCCCATTCCGCCGTTATGAGGATAGTAAGGATTATAGGGTGGTGGTCCCGACGGCGGGTAGTATGGTGCACCGTTCGGACCAAACGGTCTCGCTGGTCCAGAACCTCCCGAGGAAGGAAACAGACCCGCTCCGAGTGTCGGAGGTTTGGGCAGGTAGGGCGCTTGTACACCGCCATTGCTTCCTGCGCTGCACTCGTACATTCGGTTGAGTTTTTGCATATCATTCCAAGAAAAACCATCCCGTTGGCCCATTTTCGCACCATTTGTTGGTTTCTGGAACGAAAAGGTTAGCACACCGAATGTAGCACACCTTACCAATAAACGGACCCATGGCAAGCAGACCATACGGAGACGGAGGTGAGTATGAAATAGCGTAATTTTATTTAGGCAATAGAGGAAACTCTACTTCGCTTCGGGTTGATCATGGTAGCTCGTGGGATGAGGTAGCTTCGTAGCGGTTGCAAAAACCCAAAAAAAAACCACTCCGCGTTAACGCCGACTGCTGCTGGCCTGCGCTGCGTTTCCGGTTGTGTTTGAGTCTTCCTCGCCAAAGATGGATCCAATGAAGTTGACGATGGCCCCAGCCACCTGGGCTCCATTCACGGGCCGATTGTTACCGGCTGGCTTGGAGGGACGTGATGGGCGGCCGGGACGCTGGGCTTGCGCACTCGCGCCGGAAGAGCCCGTACCCGTCCCGGTGGTGCTGGTGCCCTTGCAACCGTACATGGCATTCAGTTTCGCCAAATCGCTGCTGGAGAACTTGCTACGCTGGCCCATCGCATTTCCACCGGCGCGCTAGAATGAATTTCTCTATGATTGCTAAGCCGCGAGAGGAACCAACTGGATGGGAC
>JXXA01020741.1:0-15514 GCA_000956255.1 Anopheles punctulatus
GTAACATCCGCAGTTCCATTGTGGTGTCACTCACGTCACGAGCATCCTTTCCAACGAATGCTCCATACACTTCCGAATGGTTGAATGGTGGATTGCAAAAGTTTCACCTCCCTCCCCTGTGCGCATTTGAATCTGTTTCCGCCTGCGAGAACGAGTGCGGTTTTGCACCGAACACAAAGTTATTGGTTTTTCCCGAGCAAAACCAACTGACGGTGGCTGTGGCTCGGTGGCGATTCGTTCGAGTTTCGCTTCTTCATTCGAACTCCAACCGGTTTGCACGCACAAATACACATACACACAGAGATGCGCAACACAATATTGGAAATATATCCTCCAGCTGGCCGCGGCGCTTACATCAAAATGGAAGCAGATATGCAAAAGGAAACGGATTGGTCGCCTCGGTAAACTGAGGTTCCGGTTTGCTTGGGAATTCGATTCCAATTCTAATCTGAAACCACTCTTTCCTCCTTACACGCTAATCAAACAGAGCTCCCACCCGGCCTGGTGGAGTGTAGTTGGCACACAAACCGAATCGAACTTTATATTGTACCCTACGGCTGTCGGCAGAGCTGGACCGACGCTGGTGAAGCTGCTCAGATCGGCTTGGGAGGGGGTGCCCATTGAGCGGTTGTTACATTGCGAGTTATGCGATCCGTGCGAGCTTCGATTACTGTTGATACAAACAACATCAATATTAACAAAAGCCGCTGCCAGATTCCGGTATGATGAAGGGAATGAGTGAAAAGTCACCGTGCGGCTTGGGGATACGATGGAGGCGCATGGTGGATCAAGCGCCAATGGACGAATGGGGTTTCTCTTTTTTTATTTAAAGCGCACGGTTTTGAGGCGCTCGATATGGGCTGAACAGCGTTATCGCGTGGAACAGTTGTAGGAAGTTACAAAGGATAAATTGTTGTTTTCTCTTGAGTAATTGAGAATATTTTTTAGTCACATTATTTCTCAACAGATGGCGCTTTTCGAACCATTTTTCTTAGCGACGCATTTTTGCGATAGTTGTTAAGTCAAGACTAAAAAAATTGGTTACCTTTTCAAGAGTTAACAAACTCATCACGATGGCACAAAATGTTTGAGAACAATTGAGTAAATAATATGATAATTAGTTCAAAACCTTTTTTTTCGTATGAGTACAAAATATAGCAAAAATTCATGAGAGCATCATAAAAGTAAAAATAGAACGATTATCTTGCAATTTTTACCGAACAATTTTAAATTATTGCATGGTAAATAGGAAAAGAAAAGCGTTCTAAATAACAAATAGTCTATTAAAGATTTTAGTTTTTACTCACAAAATGTTAAATTAATTCGTAACGAAACAATTTGTTTAATAGTCTACAAGCTATTCCATCAAACTGCCATTATTTCGTTTCTATACTTTCTATGCCATCATTAATTATTGAATAATTCTATACTTTCTCAAAGACAAAAAGAAAAGAATTCCAACCTCATTTGAAGCGATTTATTGTGCGTCGTAAAGCAAATGAATTTTCCATATTTATCGTGCTCGTTTTAAAAAAAGTAAAAAATACTGCTGCCCCCAATATCGCTACATTTATCTTTACTGCCCTCACTGTAACCGGAAATCGTTCGCTATATTGCCCAATCGCTTCAAGAATTTGCCCATTTTGCACCACGTTTGCATGGTGGTGGAACGAAAGAGCGACAAGTAGGCGGATGGATGATTGATTTCGGAAGTCACGTTTATTGGAAACCGGTTTCGACTGCATTCAACCGCTCATAATTCCACTGCAATCGAATCCTGCCCGGGCAAGTATGATAGATGCTTGGGTTTCATTTCCCATTTTACCTTCTACCCGAGCCGATGTGGGAAGCGGGAGGAGTCTAACTAACGCCAGCTTTCCAATATTTCACAATATGCGTCCGATGGACCGGTTGGGTTTATCGATCTTCCGGCTGGAGGGGTTTGCAGATGCCAAATTTTAGCGTTACATGCCCTACAAACGGTTCTACGGGAGCCGAGGTGTGACGGTCTTGGGAGGGACAACGCTCACGAGTCGCTGTGGCGATGCTCTCCTGGGCCGTACTGCGAAAGGTACAAGCCATTGGGTGTATTAGAAAGCCGTTGTTCTTTTGAAATTTCGCAGTACAAGCCGCCGCTTCCTGCTCAGGGCTTTCATCTTTCTCGTCACAAGCTCCGTCCGGCTCGGTTTCCACGCTCGGCTGCTCCTCCTCGACACTGTTCACAACGGAAAGAATGAGCTCGTCCAGCGCAAATATCAACGAAACTCGCTCTATGCCTTCGCGCGGGTAGAACGGAACGATCGTGTCCGTTCCGGGCGGCAGATGATCCAGCGTTGAAAAGCGTAACCATGCAAAGTCGCTGTAAAGTTCGAGCGCCCGGCCACTTCCGGTGTGTATGAGCCGCAGGGCGAACCCATCCTGGCAGGCATTGTTCACTGCATAAATCCCGCCGATTCGCGCCGAATTCCCAGCGCCCTCCTGGCGTGCCTTGTACAGACTCAGCCCAAGGTGCTGTGCTATGCGTAGGTCAGCTATATTTTCGACCGACGCCCGCAGATTATGCGCCTCGTCGATGTACGTGTCGGCGTTCAGCTGAACCACATGCTCGTACGTTCCCCGAGCGCCCGAATCGGCCCCGGCTAGATTCAGCAGCAATCGATGGGCAATCCGGAACTGTGCACCATTCGCGCCACACGTCTGATACTGGATCCGCACCACGTTCGAAGGCTCCACGGAGATGGTGATCGTCGCAAAGATGGCGCTCCGACGATGGTTCGGCGGTTTGCGCATCAAGCTCAAATGGAGCCGCGTCTGGTCGACGAAGCAGTCCCACATGCGGCCGCCATCGATGACGCGCCTTCCGGTGCCCGGCACCAACCGGCGACCGTTCGCGGTCAAACCCGGCCAGTCCTTCTCAAAGTGCGCCCCACAAACGATCGTCGGATCGAGCTGCAAGTACTCGTCCAGGGTGTCGACCGCGAGCAACACATTGACCGCATTCTGCCAGGTGCGATCTGGCGCGCACAGTTCGATGATGGCTGCGTCGAGATTTAGCACGGAAAGCCGTAACCCGGCGCCCGTTTGCCAGGTGAATTTCTGCACGGACACGGCACGACCCGCGTCATCCGTCAGTTCGCCAAAGTTTTCGGTTTTCAACGTTACGGCGGCACACATTCCGAGAATGGGATCGGATAATTTTCGGTGCTATGATTGCGTGGTTGGATGAGGCTGATTTTGACGGGACTGCAGTGCGACGCAGCGCAGTAGGTTGTTTTGTTTTATGGGACGGTTGACGTTTAATTGAAGTATGGCTGCTTGGATGGTACGGAAGTAGGGTATCCAAATTCATGTTTACCAATTTTATTTTTAAAAAATTCTTACTATGTGATTCCGGCAACATATGTACTCAATTATGATTGCTTGGAAAAAGGACAATTTTTTTTTTGATAAGGATCCTTGATACTGCTCGGAAAAGATTCGAACTTACTGTTGGAAATATTCAAGAATGGATGCAAATCTCATTAGTGTAGTGAGACTCATTAATTTTAAAAGCTCTATGAATCTCTGACGATTCCAATAGATCGCTCAAGGTTTATAGATACTAAAAGAGTCATGATTCATCTACTAAGATCATGAATCTTTTGAGTATTTGTTTTTCTTTGCAACTTTAATCTATGTGGCATTTTCTCCTCAACAACATTGTCTGATTATCTCATGCTAAACTTCCTGATTGGAGAAACATAAATCGTTGAATATTTGTTATTCTATTCTGTTCTTTTTATTGTTCTGTTTATTGTTCTGAAATATTTAATTCAATTTCCAATTTTTCTTTATTTATCTCTTAGTTAAAGAACGCGACTATTCTGTTGAAGTAGTGATTTTAAATTCGTCATTCGCTTTACAGCTTTCGCTTGGGCAATTTAAAAACGTCGATTTGTAAAGTACGAAAACAAATCTCACTGAATCCGATCAGTTCCGCAACCATACCACTCCAAACACGGTACGGTCGCCTAATGGGAAATTAATTTACTAAAGGATTTGGCGTGTTTTGCTTACGGCAGCCGGCAACGAAAACAAACACACCGCTGATCAACATTTTGTTTGCCGACAGTTTCTCACTTTGATCTCTCGCCTTGTCGGGTGACGGTCGACGCATCATCGGGTTGCGGACCGATGCCGCGCCCTTCAACAAACATGCAATCGTCGCATCTTTTACCGACCGTAGTAAGACGTTCCGGCGTTTCGAGTGGGCGATGTGGGCACTGTGCAAATACGGTGCCCGGCGAGAGGCGTCATTTTGCGTCCCGGCGGGCGTTGTAAAGAATGTAATAAAAATCATTGACACCATTGCGAGCGTGCCCGTGTATCACGTGGCGAAGTCAATCGTACCGTAACACGCCCGCCACACGCCCCGGTCCCCGGACCGACGTCCACGTGCCTCCGCTTGAGATAATAATTTGCCCAAACAGCGGCACACTCTGGCAACAAAACAAGAAGGACGAAATATCGCTGTTTTCGGTACCGCGGACACATATTGCCTACATTCTCACGCCACATCCGACACTGCGGCAGGATGTATTTGATTTTCGCCCGTTTCGCAGGTGAAACACGGTGGATCCTTGTCGCCACAAGCCGAACGAGTCGCCGGAAATATTGGGTGTGAAAATAAACATATCATTTCACGCAAGGGTTCACGCCGCCACGTGGCGCACTTTCAGGGCTTTGTACTCGACTCGGTGGCTCGATGTTTAGCTTGGCTGCCTTCGGCCTTGTCCTTTGGTGGAAAGAATGTTTTATTATTAAATTTTTACCCAATGCGAACCACGGCAGTGGACTTGCGCCACACGGAAAAGGGGAACGTGATCAAGATCGTGAGCGATAGGACAAATTAAAACCGACAGCTCGCTAACTGGTTCGAGTGGGTGCTTGTCGTGTATCAAATAAAAAAAGGGAACCGGAAAGGGAAAATAGGGAAATCTCGGTACGCAGGTGGTGCTGCATCGATAGCCGCACGAGAAATCGGCGCTCTTGAAGCGAACCGCGGGAGCATTCGACTAATTCCTCGACATCCCGCTGCGTCCGGGCTGCGGGAGGCTTCGGATTTGATTTCACGTCCCCTTTCTAGCGCCGCGAGAGATGAATTAAATCATTTGAAGCCGCATCGAGCCGCCGGTTTGGTGGAAATCGAATTCGGGTGTCACCGTATTCATCTAAATCGCACTTAATTAAATAACTATTTAAATGTGTACGTTTAAGGCACGGTCGATGGATTCGGAGCGTCGAGGTAAGCTCTCCCCGGTAGCAGCGTGACGAGCAGTGAGCTCGAGGTTTTTTTTTTTTTCTTTCGCCGCCTACTTGGGATAGCGATTTTAAATGTCTCAATTTGATAGCGCACCAGCAGGAGCCTGGCGGTCGCATTTGTTAAGCACACTTGAGGGCTGACAGGCAAGGACCGATACCTAACCAAACCGACGAAAAACGAATAGGAAAGGACGAAAGAAAGAACAAAAAACCGAACCTAGCTCCGTCAATAAACGGGCGCACCGGTTTATGAATTCGACTGGTGAATTCGATTTGCTGAACAGCTACCCTCAGGAGGGCTGAGAGTGAAGCGTTTTTAGATTTGATTGTGGGCTGCTACTGCTGCTTCGGAGTGGAGAGATTTGTTTTAAATGTCCCTCGATCAATCGGATGCATTCGGTCGCCGGCGGAGAGAAGTGTCTGATTTGAATAAATTTCCAACCCGGATCACGCCCGCGGTCGCTCGCGGTCGTCGCAAATGTTTCGGCTGCCCCACACGGCCATACAAATATTCGTCCGTCCCCGTCCGGCGTTTCTGGCGGTGCGCACGGGCCTTTTGTGCGCGCCGAATTAGGTTTTGATGTGCGCCCGGCCGTGTGCGATGGGATGTGTTCGGTGCGCTCCGGTGCCGGAAATCGATTTGTGCGGGATTTGTCTAAATTGAATAGAAACTAATAGCGGCGGGAGGGGGAGGCGGCACCAGTGGTGGGCATCGGTTTATTTGGTGCCGGTGCGCGATTGAGCCGTTTGCCGAAAAAGTTAGCTCCTCCCGGGCTGGGTGGGTGCCATTCTTTGGCCACTGGTGAAGGCGGCAGGCGGAGGTTAACGTGCAGGCGAACCAATATCCTATCGGGGCGCCGAGGCTGTGCTGAGTGAAGCTATTGATTTTTCCGACGTTGGGGTAAATAATGCGTCTGCCGGTTGTTTGGTTGGCTGCTGGCATCGGATGCAAATGGATATTGAGGCTGGAGAAATAATTAAACCGGGAAGGAAATGCATTTTGGGTATTGATTTTGTTTTTGTGTGGCTAGAGCGGAATAGGCTGGTGAACCGTTCCACAGTTTGACGGTGTGTGTTTTTGGTGAAATTTCATTCGTTCATTTAAGTATTCTAAATGCGGAGCTCTAACTAATTTAATGTGTTTTCTGTTTGCAACTGGATGCTTGTTCAAGAATCGATTTTAATTTGGAATGGCATTTTCATCACTTTCTTCTAAAAATGATTGAGATTAAATTTATAAATTACACAAAATGGGGTAATATGATGCATAAATTAATGCTACATTTTGTTAATGTCTTTTTCCTTCATAATTAATTTCCTTTCCAACCAAAACGGGAGTGAATACGGAAGAAACTTATTTCTATTAAATCCTTTTTTTAACAATTTTACGTCGTCTCTAGCCGTATCTGTCCTAAAAATATTGCCTTAAGTTACCTTAAACGCGAGACGAAAAAAAACATTTTGTACCTTCTACTTACACTTTTAAAAACCTATATTAATTTATTTATTTTATATGGCTTTGATTTTTTATCATAAATAACCTATTCATACATTAAAAACTTGTTAATGTCGATTATGTCACTGGAATGAAATGTTCTGCAACCGGGAACATTATTAATCGTAAAAATCCTAATCCTTTCCGGTTGCTGTTTACACGCCACAACCGACCTTGCGTAACACATAAAAGCATGTAAGGATCAAAATATCCTTACCTGTCCACCACACGGCCGACGGCTCAATCAATCACAACAAAACGCTCACCAGAACCAAAGCCGGGGACTTTTCTTTCTCCGCCTCTGGTACCAAATCCCTACCCCTACCTTTTCCAGCCCATACGGGAGGATGCAAACAACAACAAAAAATAGATTCTTCCAACCGTTGCCAGCGTGTGGCGCGTTTGCTTTCCCACCCACTTGCTGACACAATGACAACAATTGAAACCCGAAACAACCATTTCACGTTCGGTCGGTTCAGTTGCCCAAAAGCGGGGCAAAATTTTCACGCACGATTTCAGACCCGTCACAGGTTCCCGGTACGCTTTTGATTCGTTACGATACGCGGTTGATTTTTCCTCAACCCACCGGGGAATGGGCGGGAAGGGGCGGGCAGCGAGGCAGCCCGCACTTCAAACGGTGCAAACAGAGCCGCCGTTTTGCGTCCCCTTCCGCAGACCATCGCCTCAGTCGAGTGGAATAAAAGCGATAATCCTATCCTACTTAAAAACGCACTAGGGCTGACGGCCACTCGAATGGAAGGAAATTTTTCATTCATTGCGACTCGTCCGTGCACGCGAGAGTCAGAAGTTTTCGAACGCCGGTGTGGTGGCAGATTTGCTACGAACCCGGCACCGGATAAGGAGTTTTTTTTTCTTCTTTTTTGTGTCATAATGCCAAGGCACCTGTAGTTGGTGACGGAGGGATGTTGGCTGAGAGCGAAAGAAAAAGGGGATAATTTGCTTTTCTTTTGGTTTTGGATGAAATCATCTATAAAATAAGGGAAATAATCACTTATATGTGTTTAAATTAACAACATAAAACTTATGGATGAGATTTCAACTGGAATAATGTCTGTCTCGTCAAAAATACATGTAACGCTGATCAAATTCGATCAAAATTATTAGTCAGTAAACTTAAATGAAATAGCTAAAATACAAATCTTACGATTCAATTAGCCTTCAAACTCGCCTCAGGGAGTATTTCATTAAATCCTACCGGAGAGAAGCAACACGAAAGACTCCAAACTCTTCTCCGCTTCCCGCACAGTAGGCGATGCTTATCACATGTCGTATTTTGCTGCCCCTTTTATGCGTTTTTCTCCACTCACCCCGAACAATGAGGGTAGTTAAAAAGTGCACTTGAAAAATTTGCGCCCCACACACATAAAAAAAAACGAGCCAACGGATGAATCCGCCGGATTAGGGTTTATCGGTTGGATCCGAGGACGGAGACGTCCAGGGAAGACGGGACGGCCAACACTCGGTTGTTCACTCTCGCACACACACACACATACACACCGGAAGCTTCACCGACGGCTTGAATAATGTTTCCCTTTTTTATTTTACGCACCACACGGCGGACAGTAGCGGACGACGGGTTTGGGCTGCTGGTTTTTTTTTTCGTTTTTGTTCGACCCGGTTCTGCACAGCTTTTTTTCCTTCCAGCTGAGGGGCTTCGTGACGAAAGTATAACAGTTGGTTTAGGGGCATTAACATGGACCACATTTCGGGTTTCGATGCGGGATGCTGTTTGGTGGGTGGTTGTTGAGTTTTGTGATTTCGATTCGTTTGAATTATTTCAATTATGCACCGTCGCGTTTTGTGCGATCGGCGCACCGGCCGTGGAGCGGTCTCGGTCAAGTGCTGTGGTGCGGTGCGGTGAGGTGAATTTATTTTGCAATTGATGCCGTAGCGCACAAGTGCCCTGCTATCTTTGCTTTATGATGTGCATTGTTCACCGATTTCAAGCGGTGTATTTGCTTAAGCGATACTCGTTGGTAACGCTTAGGAACAAAAGACGCACCAGGCGGGATTGCTCGGTGGGTTGTGTTATTTTGTTTGAAAAATTGCGAAGGAACTAGTATTGCGTTTTAAAAGTTCTTATAATAGTCTTCCATACAAATTGTCAGAGAAGATCCTGTTCGATTTCATTAGATGAAATTCGTTTCAATCTAGAACGAATGTATACATTAATCTTGAAAGGATTAATTTTGCATGAATCTTTCATAATTCATTCATCACTCGAGATTAACTTAAAAAAAATAATTAACTAATGGTGGACCTAATGGATATGTTCTGAGCAATAAACTTGCTTCTACAGACTTATTTGCTATCCAAAGAAATTTCGGAAGTTTTCGAAAGTAATACCGAAAGTTCTCATTTGTAGTAGAAACATTAATTATCAACATATTCATGAAACATAAAAGGTTTAAGGGCCATTGTTGTGTCGTGACTTTTCACAGAGTCTTTAATTTTCATAGATTCGTTAAAAATTGAGAAATTTTTCCTCCGTAAATATAAAAGCTCTTGTAAAATACCGTAAATTTGAAAATTTGAAGAAACACCCGGATTATTAAAATTTTCTTAACGTTTTATTGCATCAAAAAAAATCTTACACATGGATGATAGTATTTGTAAAACTATCATCTATAAAATAATCAATCAATATTCTTAAATTGCGCAACACACCCCATGCATGTCATGCTTTCCATAAAAGAAAAATAAATATTAACCATTTGGTTTATCTCCACTTTCTGAACCTTGATTCCCTGGAGTGGAGTGCGTGCTTTGTTTGCAACCTACTCTTGTGTGGATGTAAAATTGTTGTGCAAAACACACACACACACACACACCCTCCAACAACAATAAAGGCACCCCCTTCTACCACGCAGGAAAATAATACCGCACTTAAGTAGCGAGTAAACGATCGAAAACAACCTTTAAATTACATAAAGGTATGCTCAATAGTGACCGTTTCGGGTCGTGGCCGAAACTAAGGGCCAAGATGTTAGCAGCGGTCAATCTTTAGCCGACAGCACCGATGTTCATACAACAGTCAAGTTGAAGTGGATCGTCGCTGGACAAACAAATCATGTTTACGGAAGTATTCAATAGAGCAAAAAAAAAAGAAATGTTCGCAATCCTAGATTCGATAGCAGTGTGCCAAGTGAACAGGATGCGATGTCCGTAGCCATTACGTAGCGCGAATGTGTTGCACAATGTGAGCGTGGTTACGTGAAAGGTTAAGCCAGATGAGGGATGAATACAAATTTTGCAACAAAACAGAAACCACACGCTACGAAGTTGTCTCATCAAACACAAGCTTCGGGTTGAACTTTCAGCGGATTACGAATTCCCCACCCTCCCGGACGATCTGTCCCCTATTGCCGGTATCCTCGCATCATTGCGCGTGCACCCGTCGCTGGAAGGATGCTCCCGGACAGGAAAACGTATTTTTCTTTTTCTGTGTTTTGTTTGACTCTCGCCGTAAGCACCTTTTCTCTGCTACGGGTTGTTTTTCTCGGGCACATAATCTTAAGATCTCTTCAAAGTTTGCCTCATCGAGGATTGACGGTGGAAACGCGCTCAACGCTGCAACGGTGCCGTCGACAGTGGGCAGGCGAAGAAAAATAAAACTCTTGTAAGTCCTGTGGGGGGAAGTACGTTTACATTTTCTGCGCGATACGGAGATTACATTTCGTGTGCCACGGTGCAAAATGCGGCCTTTTGGATGTTTTATGAAATGAACCGATGGTATGAATGGTGTGCTTTTTTTGTTTTTCTTCTTTTTGGTCTTTCAAGGAATTAGCGTGTTGTTGATTTTTCAAGCCTTCGCATAATGTTAGATCAATGCAAACATTGTATTCTACATTTAGTCGCTACGAAATTAAATCAACAGATTTTCCTTCTCGTCGTCCACCATACAAGAAGTTTCTGAAATGGATAACATTAAAGCCGTGGTGACCCGGTTGAAATCGGCTGGAACCTTTGCGAGCTGACAAAATGCAGAAAAAGATCTACAAAGCTAAAAAGTTTTGTAAAATAATAATACCAATATCCTCTACAGTCCTCCACACTATGTACCTTTTAGTTATGTAACCTGCCATTAGATGGCGCCACTTGTTATTTGACAGGCTCACTCATTTTTGTGAGTGAACTATATTGTGCTGCTCAACGTAGCCGTTAATATGATTATATTTTTCAATTATAAAATTGTACACTTTCGTTGTGTAATTTTACTGGATGATTTCAGATTTATATTTTCCAAATATTTATGTTTTGTCCGGTGGATAAATGTCAAACTTTTATTTTAATTTAATTCTTCCTCATGTGTGAACAAAATCTAACATTGTAGAAAATCTAAAAAAAATATATTTGTATTAAATATTATTAACAGATTATATTTTTCTGGAAAATTCCGTAACAAATATATTTCATGAAAACTTTGAATCACTGTTCTAACGAATCATATGCCATCTGCAGTTAAGAAACTATTCTATATCGATTAAAAACCATTCCATTTCGATATCAGAGTCTCAACTAGTCGGGTACATCAACAATGCATCTGTTTGCGTTGGAAACACTCACACACATGGTGTATGATGCTTCGCACCACATTCCCATTCTCGTCGCAGCCGACAGCATACGGTGGCAATAATTTGAAGCGATCAAACCGGATTAACAAACTAAAGCCACCGAAAAGCCGTCACCTGAGCAATCGAGTCCATATGGTATCGTTCTCAGTGAGTCGGGGAAATGGTTTCCAATCGCACCACCACCACCACCCCGAAATTTGGCAACAAATATCAATAAAAAGCCCTTAAATCGAGCGAAAAGATGACGACGGCGATGATGAGGATGTCCCCTTTGGTTCGGTTGGTCGGACGGAGATACACGCGTGACCTTCCCTCCCGCGCCCAATTCGTTTGACTATTTGTCGACGGGATTACCGGGACGGGGCGATTAGGAAATTTAATAAAGCGGCATAAATCATTAACCACTTTCTCTCGGGTTGCGGCGTTGCGGCAAGGAAGCTCGGGAGCACAGACCCCGGAGGGCAGTGCGCACTCATAACCATTTAGGCGTAAAAACCGGGTATCAAAAAGCGAGCATCATCACCGCCTTTAATCCGCCTTTCATGCGCCCACCCCTGCCTGCCTGCCTGCGTCCAGGCAATTTGGTTCGCGCTGGAGGGACCCGTGGCTGTTGAAGCGAGGTTTTCAGCGACACCCCTTGCGCATTTGCTCGCCTGCCTGGTAATAGTGTAAAGTGTCGTAAAACAAATATGAAAATAAAGTAAGTATTTAATTACACGAGCATGATGTCCTTGGTCTCGGGGATGGCTGGAAAGCGTGGCATCCGTTTCGCCACTCGGCACTAGGCACCGGCCGAGTTTTTCCTCTCTTTGCGAGTCCATTATGGTTGTAACTGCTTTGGAAGAATGTATTCGCCTGCTGGTGGCTTATAATTCATCATAACTACATGCCTAGCACCCTCGTATGCTGGGCGGTAATTCATCACGGCCAGAAAGGCATATTTACCCGAAAGTTGGGAGGGAGAAATGGAATGGAAACTTGGTCCACTTTTCAAAGGACACTCTGCGGAACGACATTAGCAAATTATTAAAAACTATTAACGATCAAAACGAAGCGCATTTTCCATTACTTTTATTGCCCATGGTGGTGGGAAATGAAATAAAAAACATGAGTAATGAAAACTCAAACATCATCAAACGCAGTTAGGAGAAAGTGTTTGCCGGAAATGTAGAAACGCAAAAGGGCAAGTGAAACACTGAAGTAATATCATAACAGAAAAAAAAACAATGATGCTCACCGGGACGGAAGCAGCGGATGATTAATAATGGGACACATGAGATATCTTCACGAATGATTCATCTCACGTAAATGAGTGCGCGCACACACACACGACATTAAACTGTCGTAAATGGTCCAAATAATTACCGGATGTTTTGCGATTGGAGGACCGCCCAACGGTTCGTGCTGATATTGTCCGGTTGCTAGCGGCAACCATCCACCCTTGCTTCCCGGAATGAAATGCATGGGCTACTCAAATGGAAAGCAAGTCGAGTGAGGAATGGCGTGACAATATTCCGCTCGTAATCGATTCCGACACGTGCGGTGGGATTCGCACCCTTCGCACACCCGGGGCTGCGCGCTTTGTTGCCGCCATGCTCTAATCCGGCACCGGCAAATTATGGGAAGAAAATATTTTGCTAAACATCCGTGGCTTATGGAAACGTTATTACTGGTGCACCAGCGATGTTCGATCCGCTGGGTGGACCAAGGCAAACTGGTATTTTGATTTCGAGCTTGGAAGCGAGGAATTCGTTTGGATTTCTTCCAACGATTGTGGAACTGCTGTCGATCTGCTCAGTTTCTCGTTGTTATGGATTATTTAATTATGACAAAGTTAGCTCCCAATTTTTTTTTTCGACACAAGAATGGTATACGGAGAGCTTAACAGGTTTTTAGAATAGAATTTAGAAACCATACGTTTAGATACAGGGTATGAAAAGACCAAACTCCAAACAAACAATATGACAACATTTTTATTTGTAAAATATTACTCGTCAAACAATTAAAAACCTTTAGGAAAGCTGTAATCGGGAAATTTACTAAAACGTCGTAAAGTTACGTTACCCTCCAATAGATGGCGCTTGTGAATAGAGGTTCCATCGGTCGTAAATGAAATGAGCTCCGCTGTTCATTCGTGTTAAAGTTTTTTTTTATCCAATTTACATCCAAAAAACAAAACGACGAGAAGTAGAACGATCTCAACGATTCTACCGAAAATTTGTTGTAAACGATATTTTATTTCAATTATTATGAAATATTCTATTGTTTTTTTTTTATATAGATAACATGGATGCATGGATGGATCCTTCGAAAACACCAACTTCAGAAGCTAATGGTTGCTTCTTCAAATGTGCATCAACATTCCAAAACCATGTGAGGTAAGGACAATAGTGTAAATAAACGTGTTGTTCTTTTTAAAAAATGTAATATGTATCTCAGCAGTATTTAAATATTATTTAATTAAACACATGTGCATGTCAGCACCAGCTTCTAGCCATTGCTTTTTATTTACGCTATGGGTTATTGCTCATGTCGACGTTTGAGTAGACTCACGAACGAGCAGCTACGTTTGCGTAACGTAGACGTAGTTGTTTTTTTTTCGCCTCACAATACTAGTTAACTTCTGCTTTTGTTTTACCACTCCGACGCGGCAGGTCGGCCGTTTTGAATGGTGAAAAAGTAAGCGAACAATCCCTGTCCGCAGACAAGGGTAGACAATTTGCGCAAAGCAAAAATTTTGTTATTATTTTTATCATCATCACCTACACACGCACACACACACATTCCCGCGCCTTCCGACCGACTGTGGCCGAGTGTTTTCGACCATCCACGGATGCGATGGAAGGGACGTGTGCGATGTAAAAGACGCACGGAGGGTTTTCCCAAAAAAAAAAAACAAAATCCTCTTGCCTCTGCGCGCTCCTTGAGCGGAAGCTGAAGAACACGGGTAGGGAAAATGAGATGAGTATCACCAATACCAGCACAGCACAGGCGTCTTTATTTCACGCTCCGGGCATCTCTTTCCCGCTCAGGCACTGGAAGTACTGCCCTATGGCGCCGCTCTTTACAAGAGAGCTTCTTATTGGCTGGCTACTTTTGGCCGCCACTACCCATCCGCTGTGCGCTGCCGAGAGGGTCCTTATTGCGTCGTCCTTGCACGCACACACACGCGCGCGCAGCCAAACAAAACAAAAGCAGCCCGTAGCGTGCACGCACACAAACGTCAGCTTCGGGCGTGCTTCCCCGGCTACTGTGTGCGCTTCTGCGTGCTGTAACGCTGCATGTCGTTACATTTATGTAGTGCCCGTCTATACATAGTGACCACCATCACCGCCGAGCGGTGCGTTACATAAGGGGCGAGGACTTTTACGACGCTCGGTGGCAGAGTGTGCGGTCGGTGCGCTGGACGGGATGTAATGAAATTTGTTGTGAAAATTTCCACATTAAACCCAACAATGTGTGCACATACAAGCGAAGTAATAGAATTGATTTGTCGGTTATCTATTTACCTTGGGCCCTGCTTGCCGAAACAATGCCGGGGGAAGAGAGTGCTTCCCCTTTTGCCACTCCCCGCCACACGCCCTGCGTTGCTGCATTGAAAAGATGGCGCAGGATGCTGATCCGAAATCGGTTGGGCTTTGGTGCCCAACTTTTGCACACCGACACGACACCGGTGTCGCCCCGCGAACCAAGCGAAGCTCCTTTGTTATGGCCACCAACCGGATCCAGGCCAATCGATTGCGAACGGAAGGAACCGGGCAGTGGAAACCGTGAAAGAAATCATTGGAACAGGAATTGCGTTTGTAAACGCGTTTGCGGAGTGTAGATTAATGTTTGCAATCCTGTGGAGGACGTCGAATCGGGCGAGAATGTGTTGCCCGGATTCGATCGATGCCGAACCATTCGGGGACGGTGGCTCCCAACGAGGGGGAACTGGGGAATGGTTCCTCCAACACACTCGCCCGCTCGTTGACGCATTGTTTGTATCACCGACTGACGTTTGTTTGTCGTTTCGATGGGTTGGCGGTCGGAGCGATGGCTTAGTGAAATTCACGTTCCCGTGTGCACACGCTGCCGGTGCGGTGTACCCGATTGTTTGGGCATTAGGGGTTTTGTTTTGTTT